>CALNXK010000153.1:1065000-1077500 GCA_942486035.1 Porites lobata
CAGAAAGGAAAATCACAAACTATGCTTTGCTATTAAAAAGTCATCTTCAGCTGTTAAATATGCGTACTGTACATGTAGAGCTGGCAAAGGTGGTTGGTGTAATCATGTTTATGCACTAATGAAGGTCATTGCCAAATTTTCTTTGGAAGAATCGAAGTGCATCCCTGAGCTTCTACCCTGTACTTCAAACCTATGTGGTTGGACAGTGCCACGAAAGCGGCAACAGAATGTCTCTAAATCTTCAGTTATGGACACCACAGTTAAAAAAAACAAAGCCAGAATCCAAGGGAGTTGCGTGCAATTTGTTTGATGCCAGAGCAGAACATCTGAAAGAACTTAATTTCAATTCATTAAGTCAGTGTCAAATTGAACTGGCAAAGGTTAATCCCATGATCCCTTTTGTGAATTCCATCCGCAAGGAAAAAGATATTCTTGCAACTGATTATAAGGAAACAAAGTATGGTAGATACCCCTCTTTTTCACCACTTTCACAACAATTACCAATTTATGGAGCAAATTTTCAAGTGTATTGCTCGGTTGACCCAACGATAGGTCAAGGAACCGTTACTGATTTAATTGAAGAATATCCTTCCTTTCCTCACGAGGAAGTCCCAGTTTCCTATGAAATTGGTCAGCATCAACTAAAAGATGAGGAACTCCTTGTCTTTGATGATTTGGATTTATCAGCTGCAGACTCCTGGGCTTTAGAGAGAGACACTAGAGACCAGGCGAATTCTCCCATTTGGATGGAGCAGCGAAAAAACAGGGTGACTGCTTCCAAGTTTTATGAAGTTTACAGTTGGAAGAGGGGGAAAGAACGGCATGCAGAAAACTTTGTTTCTGGGGGCTCAAATCCATCATCATTTGTGCAAAGAAAATTGGATCATGGTAAAATGTACGAACCAGTTGCTTGGAGAAAATACCTTGAGTATTTTGCTTCACTTGGACAGGATGTGAAAGTTTTGCCCTGTGGATTAGTACTAAATGCTAATAATAGATGGTTAGGCTGCTCACCTGATGCGAAATTACTGTTTCCCAATAAAGTTGGTATTGGAGAATCCAAATGCCCGTATGATCAAAGAGACAGTGACCTCATGGATGTCGCACAGGCGAACAAAAATTTTTACCTTGCGGCTGCTGGAAATAGTTTGCATTTAAAACAAGATCACCCCTACTATTTTCAAGTTCAATGTCAGCCAGCATTAACCAGAGCTATGTTCAATGACTTTGTTGTTTATACACATAAAAGTCTTTTTATTGAACGTTTCACTCTTAATGAACAATTCTGTAAAGATGCCGTAACAAAGGTTGGCAACAATTATTTTTCCTTCATCCTTCCAAAGATAGTTGTAAGTTGGTAATTAAAAGTGTGAAATCATCTACAAAAACACCCCTTAGAATAAGGTTGCATAATAGAGTACTGTATGGATAATTGCTATGTTACTGTCACCAAAAACAAAACAAAAAACTTTCACTCTTATAAACTTTAATCTTGCATATATTTTTCTTAACATATTAATACTGTTTAGCAAAAGTTACGTATTGGTTACTGTAGAAAGATAAAAGTGGTACACTTTTTAAAAGTCTGAAAAAGCTTCTGTTTGTCTAAACAATAAGTCTGACTCCACATTCCACCACAGTTTGGTGCTCACGTCCCTAGTGAGTCATGCAGATATGATTGGATAGTGAAACAATGTCAATAGAGCTGCAACTGTCCACAACTGATTAATAGATCCATGCAGAGACAGTGGAATTGTTCTGTCTAAAAGTCGAAACTTTTTCACCTTATTGATGAAACGTTCCACATGTATTCTGTTGGAGGCTATTTTCTGGTTAATAACAGTTTCATTAGCTTCAAATTGATCCCTGGATCCAAGAAAAATTGGCAAGTTAAGCCTCACCCCAATTTTGTCAGTAAGATCTCTTATGTTAAATCCTTTATCTGCCATTATTTCATCACCATCATCAAACATCCTTGGGTTAAGAAGACCACTTCTTTCCACTATCTCTCGGTCAGATAAACTGCCATAATAAAGCTGGGAAACAAAAGACACCCTTCCAGCAGGAGTAATTCCTACAAGGGCCTTATAGGTCTCCCTACCCTTATAGTCAGAATACATGTTCTATTTTAGTTCTAGTGATGTGGGAACTTCACAGTAGAACTCAGTGCAGTCTATGATAATACGTGTCTTAGGGAAACTGTCTTTAAAGGTTTGGGGCATAGTTTGATCAACTTGTTCCCTTGTTGGCCATATTGGAATTGCTGACAGACGAAGGTAAATAAAATTCACCCAACTGACAAATATTCGGCTGACTGTACTTTTGTCAATTCTAAACAACCACTCCAGATGTTCCGTGGAGAAGCCTCTCCGGTAACCTCATCAGTGTTAAGAGAAACTGCTCTTTGCCACTGAGCCGTCGTCTACGTCCACGACCTGTGTGAGCATTGGGAGCTGACACAAGCTTGACATTCTCACCATTCATACCAGGTTTTAACAAATCAAACACTGCAATAAACACTGCATAGTTGGGGAAACCAGTATAATGCTTACATTTTTCACCATCGGCCAGATTATTCACAGAAAAAATTGGACTTTTGTCCTCATTACTAGTAAGAAGTTTAACTTTCTCAACTAGCTCGTTATTAAGTTTACACAGAGCTTTTGACGCTAAGATACGAAGTGAATCGACGTTCGCATTTCCCACCTGTACTATCTCTGACGTCGTTGAAAATTTCTTGACTGAGTGATCCTGGTTCGAGCTTTTTGGCGGTGACTTGGTTACGTTCAGTGATGTTTCTCGTTGTCTGAGTTGTCGTGGAGCTGTTCTTTTTTTTTTTCTTTTTCCTTGGGTCTTTCATTCCATTTCAGTGGGACTGCTCCTTTCCTTGAATCTAACCGACTCCCCCCTGGAACGCGCAATATGTCATCTGTTCGAAAATGGACGTTGCAAACCACAGTTGCCTTGGTTATACGGAAACCGTCTTTTCCCGACTTTCTCGCCACACGGTTTTCCCAAATTCTACGAAGCTTTTCATCCTTTGGAAATGTAAAAAATCTAAAGCGTGTTTTTTTCCCATTTGCATCGTACATTCTATTGGAGCAACCAAAAAACGAGCACTCTTTTCCTTGACTTCGTTTCTTCTTGCCTTCCGCCATCTTGAAACACTATACATCTTATGCCTCGTTTTCATTCAAACCGGAAACCGGAAGTCAGAATTATGCAAAGAGTCTCATCAATGAAAAGCCTTATGAATAATCTTGACTGTGAGACACTTGTAAAATGGCATAAGACTAACATCACGTACACCTGAATCAAAAGGAATGAGAAATTGAACTGTGATTTCAAAACGAAAACACGCAAAAGTAAAGGTTTAATAAGCTCTTGGGCATGGCGGGCACGATTCACTACAATCCAGCGTATCGCGTAAAGAAGAAGAAACCCTTCGTAAAGCATCGACAAGGTTTCGGTCTCTAAGAACTCTATGATCGCTTTTGTCTTTTGATCATGCAGATCACTTCACTTTTTTTTTCTTTCAGCTTTTCATGATAGTGACCATGTACTTTAATGGTGGTAAGCACTTCACCGGAAAATAAGGTACCTCGCTGATAAGGGCCGTTTCTGTCATCGCAAAGAATGCTGGTATTTTTCATCCCGGAAGTTATGTTACGTCGAAACATGCCTGACTGATGATTTCCCCGAGGCGAATATTTGGAAAATCATTTGTTTCTATCACTGCACCACCAATGTGATAAAGAAGGACGAGTGGTTAAAAGTCGATAAATCGTGCCGGGGCCAGAGGAGGTTATGATTGCAGCGAGAGAGGTAAGACGAATAGACAGTGACTTTTGGGAACGACAAAATCATTCGCCGGCCATTAGATTAACATATCTGGTATCGTATGGAACAAATTTGTGAATGAAAGATAGCGAACGATGGTGATTCTAGTGAGACAAACTTCAACTCACATACAACTAAGAAACCGTAAGCGAGACGTGGGACGACGTAGCGACTGAATGCCAATGACCTTTTATTTTAAAAGGTAATCCTGTTTAGAATTAAAAGTACCAATATGGCTCCTTAATATTTTCATGGAATCTCCGAGCCTTTCGCCTTAGTTGTCTTTTGCCTGGAGGAGAAACCGAGTTAACGAGAGCAAAAAATAGCTCGCAGGCTTCCTGTTAGCTTTTAGTATAAGGCTATATGTAGATCGACAGACTGAATCAATGGAAACATCAACTAAGGTGAATTCTCTTATGCAAATGCACGAGTTGATCTGTTTAGGCTGGTTTAGGTGGTCCGTCTGGGGTCCCAGTTGAACATCAACTATCCTTTCGCCGCCAGTGAATTTCGGAGCTGTTTACGCCAGCTGAGACAAGCCTGAGGCAGTGGGTTAAATCAGTATGACGGTAAAAATATTCATTTTAGGGTCTCGAAACTGCACGCACCGTAGGTGGTCCTTCTTCCCGTTTTCTTTGGAGGCAAGGGGGAAAAGGACGGATAAGCACTCGATAGGTGGTAGACAACTCGAAAAGTAAATGTATCAGGCATTACTTTTCCTCCTTTGCCCGCCCGCCGACACTTGCGCTGCCGCAATTCTAAGAGAACCCCTGATCGAGTAAGTCTATTCGACGTGTACGTAATATCTTACTCTCGACAGTAAAGGTTGAATGATGACCTTAATTACCTAATTACGTAGGCGTTAATTTACTTTTAATCTTTTAAATATGGTTGCTAAAATGAAGTCTAACCTCGCCGTTTTTAATTGTTTATTGGTTTTCTCGGCAACAGCAGAGCATAGTTTTTCCCATTGAGGCAAGTTTTCATGCCTCAGTTTCAATCATGATCGTTGATGATGCATAAGCACTGTAAGCACGAGGAAAGAAGCAGTGCAAGGGAAAAAAACCTGTGTGGTTGCAACCCCATTCGGTCATTTTTTGCTGTGGTAGCGTATTTTGAACTGATCATCATTATATATATATATCAGATTAACCCTGTGATGAGCTTAATTCATACATGATGATGTAAATATAACGATATGTCGCTGCTTGGATTCAGACAAGTCATTGACAAGTCAGATCGATCATAAACTTTCTTACTGCGGATTTTGGAATATGTTAACAGAGCAAAGATTCGCATTGTTGTTTAAAAACTTGTTTGCCTTGGATATGACCTTATGCCAGTTACGACCTCGACGTCTAACCATAAAAACTGGTCGTCACCAAAATTTTCCAAAATATGTCTTTGGAACATACAGGAAGCCCAAGAATGATGCCTTTAATACTTCAACTTCTTTCCCTTTATCCATTTTTGCATCACATAAGTGCCGCAAGACCAACTCTGCTGTCGTAGATTGTTTTCACACTTCAAATCATACACTCTTTTTTTTCTATAAGAATATATTTTATAAGAATATCGAGGCTGAAATTTGCGAAATCTTAAGAATACTTTAAGAATAAACTCCAGGCTGAGATTTTGAAAAGGATATAATTTGGTGTGGTGAAAATCTGTAAATACAATACAAATATACGTTTTCAATTTATTCCTTTCTTTAAACGGCAAAACTAGCTAACTATATTTAACAAAACTATAATTTCGAATAATTGATACCTTAATATATTCTAAAACGGAAAGGTCATAAGCTATTATTAAGAATAATACAAGAATATTTGCAGCCTAAAATCGGCGGAAAAATAAGAATATTCAGGCTGGCCCGGGTAAACAATATTCTTATAAAAAAAAAGAGTGTATACGTCAACGAGTGAAGCTGTGCTCCACGTATGTATGTAATGTTTTATTTTTTCAATTTTTACTGACTATAGTAATGTAGGATTTATTATGAATGGCATCGTGGAACTCAGCGCTCCCATGTAGTCTCTTTGCATAATTCATGGTGTCATTGAACAGACTTTTTCATTTCATACGTTACGGTTATATGCTATATAGTTCTTGAAAGCATGACTATATCACAGTGCCTATTATTTGCTCTCTTACCAGATTTCCTTACACCCAATACAGAGGAGCGAAATACAGATGAAATGGAGAGCGAATTTTTAGAAGTGCCGGTTCATTTGAAAGGTTACGTGATTGGAAAAGGTGGCCGTACAATCAATGAAATAAGACAGAATTCAGGGGCTAGAGTTCATTCACTGAACAAGGAAGAGGGAGGGTTTACGATCACCGGCGATGAGGAGCAAAGAACATGCGCCAAGAGGCTTATCATAAAAAAAGTGGTGAGTTATGAGGAAATGTCGTCGAAGGGTGCTTTTCTTTCAATTTAATTTGTACTCGTGGGAACTTTTATTATAATTTTTCAGGTTGGCAAAATAGGTTTTGTTTGGGAATGATGCATTGTCGTCAAAATAAATTAAAGTAAACGGCATGCAAATTTCATGCAGAAGATACGACGCTCTCAAACTTGGGTCATAGTATGATAGTGTAACTGAATACACTCACAAGTTTTATCCCACGTTTTAAATAATCAGCGTCACGTTCTTATTTTAAATTTAGAAAGAGCCGTAGCACACTGGCCCAATTAAATTGAAACAAATTAACTAAAATAGCTTTTCCTGAGGCAAGCTTAGGATCCCAGACCACAGGTAACCCAGGCTCTGTGATAGTACCACAGCACGGTTCCAGTAAAATTACAGTGTTTGTATGGGCTAAAAATACCATCCTAAAATTTCTAGGAAATACTAAATAAAGATCAATGAAACTTACTCTGCAGTTAATTGTTGTTGTCCTTATTGCTCCAACGAAGTTTCGTGATAATTTGCAGTAATTTGTTCAAATTCACTCTATATACAATAATAATATACAAGGTAGGAAACACGAGATGCCATTTTCGCCGACATGCTCTCATTCAACACAACGTTTTCCACGAAATTCGAACTCCAACGGAAAATAAACATGCCAGGATTGTAGAACTAGGATAGCAGCAGATATACAAACCAGTGAAGCTTTCCCAGATAGAGAAATGAATCCCACAGACTTTGGCAAACTCGAAGGATATAATCCAAACAGACCGAGAATATGCTCGCCGAAGCAGCCGGGCCAGATCAACGCGCGGCCAAGAAAATGAGGCCTGGGCACTGTACAAAAAGTTCCATCCCGGGAGTCCTGAGGTGACCTTTCTGGGGACCGATACATCATTTGCCCAAAGCCACCCTACCCTGCTGAAAAAATACTTGATAGAAGGCAATTGTTCTTCCTAGCCAATCACAATTTGCCAGAGCAAACCCAGCACACGCGCCTGAATTTAAATGGCTAAAAAAAAAAAAATAAAACCAGGATAGTCTGCCGAGATACAAGGCGCCCCATTTCTTTTACTAAAGAACGCAAATAACAGTAATGAAACTATGAAATAATATCGCGAAATACTTACAAGGCGGGCTAAAAACGAGGTTGAACAAGAGGTAGATGATGACTGAGATACTGTTGCTGTGAACTCTCGAGCGAAACGATCGTAAATAAACGGTGAAGCTTACAAAATAATGAAAATTCCAACAGAATATGAATTGCGATGACTGAGACGAATGTGAAAGGCATGTGCACCAGTAAACAATGCGGCCGTAACACGCCGACTTCTTGTCAATACAACCGGACGTTCTATCAGTTAAATATGTGAACCATCGTGGCACCTCTCTTTGAATTTGGCCCCGTTGTACAAATGCGACGGTAAGAGCCAAAATTCACTCATACCTTTTGCTCGTTTTAAGTTTTGTAAATCCACCTTCGTTATTTCCTTTGCCCTTATAACCTTGCCCTACTCATGTTTGATAGACGTTCTGAGGACCAGCGCCACGCGCTGAATATAGTTCGAGAGGGACATAATATCTTTATAACAGGCCAGGGTGGTACGGCTAGGAAGAACAATTGCCTTCTATCAAGTATTTTTTCAGCAGGGTAGGGTGGCTTTGGGCAAATGATGTACCGGTCCCCAGAAAGGTCACCTCAGGACTCCCGGGATGTTTTTTTTTACACTGCCCAGGCCTCATTTTCTTGGCCGCGCGTTGATCTGGCCCGGCTGCTTCGGCGAGCATATTTTCGGTCTGTTTGGATTATATCCTTCGAGTTTGTCAAAGTCTGTTGGATTCGTTTCTCTATTTGGGAAAGCTTCATTGGTTTGTATATCTGCTGCTATCCTATTTCTACGATCGTGGCATGTTTATTTTCCTTTGGAGTTTGAACTTCGTGGAAAAAGTTGTGTTGAATTAGAGCATGTCGGCGACAATGGTATCTCGTGTTTCCTACCTTGTATATTATTATTGTATATAGTGTGAATTTGAACAAATTACTGCAAATTATCACGAAACTTCGTTGGAGCAATAAGGACAACAACAATTAACTGCAGAGTAAGTTTCATTGATCTTTATTCAGTATTTCCTAGAAATTTTAGGATGGTATTTTTAGCCCTTACAAACACTGTAATTTTACCGGAACCGTACTGCGGTACTATCACAGAGCCTGGGTTACCTGTGCCCAGACATACATTTCTTTGAAGAATAAAAATATAACCCAAGTTCATGAATGAGTTTTCGACAGGTTCTCGCCGAAGCCTCCCAGGTAAAAGGTTGCTTGATAAGGCGATCTTCATCTCCAATGATGTTTTCTGCGTGTATGTGTGTCTCTACTTGTGTCTAAGTGGAAACGCACTTTTTGCGTGACGGCCTTTTTTCCTTCGACAGGAGAAAATAAAGAAAAGGATCCAGGAACAATCCTTAGCTGGTGAACTAGTGGAAATTCCAGAAAGATACAAAGGTTTAGTGATTGGTAAGGAGGGCAGTAACCTAAGAAGAATCAGCAATCAAACAGGTGCAAAGGTGATTCGAAAATCGGACAGAGAGGTGTACATTGTCAGTGGTACAGAAGAACAAAGACAAAAGGCAAAAGTTTATATTAAAATAACCATCGTAAGTAATTATAATTCACATAACCGTGCTCTCAGGGATGGTACCTTCATTCAATAGGTTAATTTTAGCCTTTTGATTTAAATCCACTCTTTTGAATCTATCTCTGTAGGTAGGAGCTAGATTGAGGGGTTTGGAAAATGAGTTCAAAAACTCATATTGCTACATCGATAGTAGCTATCTTCCAGCCGACTGCAATCTCAAGCTGGAGAAAATAGCACATGGAGTTCATACCGATGACACGTTGCTTTCAGATTCACGTACCTACTACCGACTGACGCCGGTCCAGAATCATGAACCACAGGTGGGAAATTTCTTCCTGTCAGATTTGCGAGAAATAAGGAATCATTACGTGTTAGCTCCTAACATTGTGCTATCTCAAATCTTTGTTGAGTCTAATTTACCGTCACTACCACTTTGAACATTCCTGGGAAGTCAGACTCATTTAAATGGTAAAAAGATTTAAAATGTTTTTTTTTTTGTAAAACATAAAGACTAAGAGATATTGTTACAAATGTACATTTTAATGGATTAACCTCATATCCTAACGTCATATCCCGTAACCAAAGAAAGATTTGGTCAACATCTTTTTCAGTAGGACGTTGATTTGCACAAGAACTGAAGTACTGAAGCCATAACTGAAGCCGACTACATCAAATGCGGAAAAACGCAGTGCTCTAATGGCTATTTATTTATTGTATTATTTTTTTAACCAGAATTAGGCCATTTTAGAATTCATCACATTTGGCTTTAGAACGTGTTAATTGCGTAGACCACCGTACCTAAATCTTTTAGAATTATAAACTCAAGTGATTTTTAAAAATTTCATTTCATTTCCTATTAGGACGGTTGCAGTCCAAATGATGACCCAGCCTATTTGTCACAACTAAAGATTGATACTTTAAATGCACTGCGCATGGTCAAAAAAGAAATTGATTCAAAAGAGTATCTCAGAGCCGAGATGTGGTGTCATTTTGGGACAGGCATGATCCGAGGAGCCAACCGAGGTAGGTTACAGCGTTTTCTTCCATCTTTGGATTATGACAATTTTTTTTTCTTTTTTATGAGCTAGGTTAAATCCCTGAAGAAACATCCTTAATGAACCAATAACTTTTCGTTGCAAGACTTGATCTTTAATCTTCGTAAAAATGGCAAATTTTGGAGGTTGTAGGTTGAGGAGATTTTGTTTAGGACATTATTGTTCCGGGGTTTTGTTTTCTTTGAGTTGGCCTTTCATGATTTTGGTGTAAGGCTACCTTACTTGACTTCTGGGCAACTTTACTGGTTTAGTATTGGAAAAAGGTCGTGAGTGTGACCAACCATTACCACGAAGTACGCACAAGGAGATAGTTATGTTACTTAATTTCATAGGCTCTTCAGATTTTCACCTCCATTTAATAAAGGTAACGCCTTCGACAATGTTGTTAATTCTTTGTATAGAGGAAGCTAATGACGGACGATGGAGTATTGACGAGGTAACAGAAAAGCTGCGACAATCAGGTGGAGACAACTGGAAGGTTGTATTTAAAGAAGTGGTCAATCTCGAGGAAAAAATATTCGAAGAAAACGTTTGCGACAAGACCCCTGAGGAATATGTAGATTATGCAGCAAGGCATGATTTGACATTTTTGACACCATCCGGACATCAAATTAGGTGTAAGGTAAACGTCGGGTATATTCCATGCAGTGGCAAAAATAAATTTTTCAGGCTCGCCGGGATTTCAACCTCCAGTGATAGCCAATATACCCGAGAAAAGATGAAAGTTATGATTAGTTGCCTTGGAAATAATCCTTTTTTAAACTTAGTCTTAGGAGGTTAAGCCCGATTAGTGGGATAAAACTTGACTGCATCTTTTCTAATGGTTATTGGATTGGAAGGAATAAATAAAGTGGAGTTCCCTTGACACAATCTCATTGTGGCGTGAACAGCTACGAATCAGTTACCTGTTAATGGATGGAATTTAAAATGTCTATGTTAATTAGTATCAATTAAAAGTAATAGCATTTCAATTAATATTCAGCAGTTCATGACCTTATTTCTGACTCACTGCTTTTGTGCTGCAGTTTTCAAAATCGGTTTCCTGCATGCCTCAATATTAAAGGTTTTAGATGACAAAATACAGTTATGTTATGACGTAGGTATGGGTTGCAAAGAAAAACGTCGGGAAACGGCTGGAAGATATTCCCCTACCGTTAAGTGACGTAAAAAACATCTTGGAAGAGATACACTTTAAGGACGAAGCTATGCAGTCACGTTGCCGTGGATGGCTGGTCGTTCCATCTCGCAGCTACCTGCAGGCAGACATACTCTTTCCTGGTTGCCAATTTGATTGTCGACTGACTGTCCGCGGTCAATCAGGTACGATATCGATGATGTGGCTGAATAGACGATAGAGTGAACAGAAGCTTAGACTTCTCACAGTACTCTATTTTTCTGTAAGTTCGTCGAGATCGAGCGGTTTGCGTCACCTGCTACCATCTTGCATGAGGGTCAAAACTACACTTAGCTCCTGGCGGTATAATCCCCGACGCCCGCCCCCTCGGTACATTTGAAAATCAAGATGGCCGCCATTAACGCTAAGGCGCTATATCTCGTCGATCTCACGAAAAAATAGGGGACTGTGATCAGTTTAACAGAAACTAAGGTTTCCAATTAAAAGGGACGGGAGACTGACAAGGCAATTGGAGATTCCATTTTATCCGTTTCAATATCTTCACCATTACTACTAACAGTGACTACCTTTGCCCATATTAAATTGTGCGCGGTTAGCGCACTGAGCTCCGTGGTATGGACAGAGGAAATACAACAAGGAGAATAGAACTCGTTAATTAATGTGGAAAGGCCATAGGCGACTCATTCTGGTCGGGTAAACCAAAGGATGGTATAGCCATCTTTCAGATCTTTCCCTCCTGCAATAAGCTAGGTCAAACGTATTATCTAATCAGGAGCACCCAACAACCGAGTGTTTCCATATACGTCTCAAATGGTTTTCTATATGCTCTGAAAGCATGTTGGGTTTATTTGGTCAGGGGCTGCCTTAAAAATCTCGATAAAAACTATTTTTCTGTTTGCGTCTCTCAGCGGAACTTTGGTTGTCACAAGTTTTTTTAGCTAGTTTTTTGGTCTCATCCCAAAACTGTTAGCTGATTGTGAAGTATGAGGACATCGAGTAGCCATACTTTCTATAACTATAACTCTCCTATATAGTTTAACCTAGGAATGAATGGAAGGGAGATCGTTGGTACCTACATGTTTGTAGTGCAAAGAAGGAATACCTATCTATCTTTTTAACAAGGTACCTTTTGGCGCATAGGTCGTCACTTGTATTACGAAAAGCGGTCAAATGGATTGTTGTTCAGTTTTTTATTATCAGAAAAGACAGTTAACACTCTCAGAAAAGTTAAGCTAATGCGCCCTGCAAGAACACATGAGACATGCATTGAGATCGCAGCTCTACCATCACTTGATCGACTCTAACTATATTAAGTTGTAGTTCCAGACCTTACATTGTGTTATTTGCCTTTTTTAGATTCTGGTCTTCACACAGACTACGTGCCTAGTGATGAAGAAACCCAAGCTTTGTCAAAATT
>CALNXK010000153.1:1082500-1222500 GCA_942486035.1 Porites lobata
AACACAAGTCTCAGCGTCAAAAACTCCGATTGTCCAGAGGTTATGCGACTGCGAGAAGAGGTGCTTTCCCTCGCCAGAGAGCTTCCCTACATCAACGAAGCTTTTCCAATTAAGTGGCTAAAATTTGAAAAGGCTCTTCAGGCTGCAAAAGAAAATCTTACCGAGAAGAAATGCATTTCTCTGGAATACGCAAAAGATATTGCGTTAAACTTTTGCAATATTATTGACCCCAAAGAGTTTGAGACCTTAATGAACTACTTGCACGACTTAAGAAGTATTATTCATTTTGATGACAATGTGAATTTAAGTAAAGTTGTCATCTTGGACCCTCAGTGGTTAGTTGACGTATTTAAGAAGGTGATAACCGTCAGGCCGTATGATCCTAAAGAGAAAACATTTTTAGAGCTATGGTCTAAGCTTGAGAGCGAGGGAATACTTGATGAACAACTTTTGGCGCACGTTTGGGATCCTTTGTTTAAGGACAAAGAAACCTCAGAAAGTCTTATTGGTATCATGGAGAGATTTAGCCTACTGTGTCCTTGGTTTTCCAATGCTTCGAGCAACAAGGAATATCTTGTCCCATCAATGTTGACGTCTCATCCACCACAGGAGGTTCACGATCTTATTGAGTCTGCTGAGATTCCTTCACTGTTTGTTAAATTTTCAAACGGTCATGTCCCCGCAGGTTTCTTTCCCCGGCTGGTCGCACAGTTCCTTCAATGGGGAAAAGATGGATTTTGGGCGCAAGAGAAACCCCAGCTGTTTCATGATTTTGTCAGATTTTACACTTCTGGAGGTGTCTACTCCGTAATACTTGTATGTCATTCCTCGTCCGTTGAGGTTGTTATTCAAGGAGGGAATTCCAACTCTGAGGATGATTCATGTCCGAAACCTAGCACTTTAGCAGATTTACAACCCGACGGTTATGAGGCAGTGTTTGCTCGTGAGGTGTGTAGGAAACTAAGTTTGCTGATGGAGAGTATGCGAAATGAGTTTCCCTGGCTGAGAAATATGAAATATGAGATGTGTGTCATCTGTCCCGTCTGTTCCAGGGGAAAGGTAGTTGCCCTCTGCCAAACGCATCGTGCAAAAAAATGCAATGAAGAACAATGCCTCCACTTCTGGAGAGTTTCTCAGTTATGCAGTGACACGGAAAACATCTCTTGCACGAGGTCTGCTGTTGCTCGAAGCACCAAAGTGCAGGTCATGCAGTTTTCACCTTGGTTTCCTTCTTCAGTACAACAGGTACTAACTTTAGTGCAATAATTCCGAGCTTTTTAAATCTGATTTTCTGAAAATGCCTCATCCAGTTCGTCATTTGTGATTTGACGCTTGTACTATGCTACCACCTCCACCTTAAAACTTGTTAGTTTGAATGCAACTTAATTTACGAAAGGTGATGACGTCCAGGAGGTAGAATTAACGATGTTCTTCCAAATGGTTCTTCCTAACGGTTCAGTTTTATTCACAAATATATTATAAATATTTACATCATAAATAAGTATAATGATGGAACTGGAGTAAATATTGAACATTTAATGCTACTCAGAGTCTCATACCTCTTTGGAAGCAATGATCATGCAACTGCCAAAAGTAACGGGTACAATCAAAGATATACTGGAAAACAGAACAATAAATACTGGACGTGGCGCGTCATGCCGCTAATTCAGTGATGCCTATAAAGGTCATGTCAAATTTGCGACAAAATCTAATAATCAAATTAGGACAGTGTTAAGTAGACATTTCTTTGAGTGTCTGCAACCTGAAATGCAATTTGAAGTAATCTCAGGTTGCAGACACTCAAAGAAATTTCTACTAAACACTGCCCTAATTTCATTATTAGACTTTGTCGCACCATACGCCACGCGCCACGCCTGGTATTTACTTTTCTGTTTTTTCTATATCTTTGATTATAACTGTTACTTTTGGCAGTCAGTGCCTGATGATTGCTTCGCAAGAGGCATGAAAATCTCAGTAGCAATAAATGCTCAAGATTTAATCCAGTTCCATCAGTCTACTTGAATGTATTCTGCTCTAGTTCAACTATTGAACACTTTTATAGTCGATAAGAACATCTCTCTGGTACTTCATTACATTATATATAGTGAGGTAGGAATAGAATAACAAATAATAAGAGAAGAAAAAAATTGATGGCTTTGATTAAATGGAAGTGTACGGTGGTCAGATGATCTTAGCTTTCGAGCTAATCACCGCTATAACGGGAGCCTATAATATCGTTATGGAGTCCTGAAAGTAATAACTAAAGCTAAAATTGCAAAATCAATAGACGTGCTTGTCAAAAGAGGATTTCGTGGAACACAAAAGACGATGTCATGAACAGAACTTTTTTTACATGAAAATATTGCCAGGTTATATTAAAAAGAAAAAAAAACATATGCGCAAATGTTTAGCTAATGTTCAGTTATTTTTGAGTGATACGGAACCACAATTATATTGCCGTGATACAGTGAAACCTAGATATAACTAACCCCTATACAGAAAAGTCATCGGTATAACGAACGATTTTCTTTACCTCAGTAAAGAATTATGAAAAAGAACCACGATCTAACGAAACCTCGTCATAACGAACTCATTTTGCCAATCCCTTGGCCCTTCGTTATATCGAGGTTCCATCGTATAATTTTGCAAACTGTCATAGTGAAAATACAGACGTTGGAATATAAGTTTTACAGGAAGACTATTATACAGATAGAGAAGAGCGGAAAAACCAAATTTTAATTTGACAACAGACAACTTTTCAGTGAAGTTTGGCTATAATATTAATATCATGGGTGACAAATTACTTCTTCATTTTTGGCGCGAAATTTGATGATAGTGTTTATTTATACATTGTGAGCGTAATTTGTCATCCATGAAATGGTTTACTCGTGAAATTAGGGAATAATTTCACTTGCGTTTTATTTGGACAACACGCTCGTGAAATTATTCTTAAATTTTACTCGTCACCATTTGATTACACATACAAATTAGACTTGTAAACCAATAAGAATTACGTAGCTTACTTTATTTTAATTTTGTGTTTATTAGCCACTGCTCGCAATTAGTGAATGTGACGAAGACCCACTTACGTCTGATGAAGGTAAGATGAATGTGCAAACAGTTATGTGAATGAATCGTAAGTTTGTAACACATCTAATCTTTGAAATGCCCAGGGGGTACTCCCTTATAAAAGCCATTTAGTAATGTGCCGCCCCAAAGGGTAGGGTTTTTGCGCTGTTTTGGTCTGAAAACGGGTAAAGACTTTGCCCATTTTGGGCTGGAATCGGGTATGGTTTTCGAGGGAACTACAGGACTGTATGAATGTATTGTCGTTTCAGTTCCAAAAGCGTAAGAAAGAAAGAGAAGTGTGCGAATTCAAAAAGGCTTTTAAGAAATCTTTCTTGTTGCTGTTCTTATCTAAGTATTTTCCTAGAGGCCCGGTCTGAAAACGGATCGGAAAGATGACATTTTTTGGTCTAAAATAGGGTCAGGATTTGGAGAACCGGGCGGCACACCCCCATCAAGAATTCCCAGGAATGTCAACCCGTCATATTACATTTCACATTACATTTAGCGAGCTAAAAGTTACAGAGCTCTTAAGTTTGACCAAATAAACTTTTTCAACAATGGGTTATTTGCATTTTTTACTTCTTTCGTAACCTTTGTGATATTGTTATCGTTAGCCAACAAACACTCTCATTTTCTGACGCGCCTGTCAAATGACTGTCAAATCGGTTGTCCTGGACTTATTTCCGGTCCCTCGCATTATAACTAAGGGTTGTTCTTCAAATAGCAGGTGTCAACCGTCGAGTTGTATTCTTTCTGTTCTTGCAAGGTTTTCAGGTACTAGTTCGGCTCAGCCTAGTCCCTAGGCGTTCTCGGCTCGGTCAATCCTGGACTCTACCGTAAGCTGTGACGTAGACTTCGCGCGGACAACGGGGCAAGAGAGAACGCCTAGGGACTAGGCTGAGTTCGGCTATTTCTTCCCTGCGGAACGTGTTAAGTGTTCTGCAATTTTTTCTCTGTACCAAACCAACGCAACCTCATCCTCAGGGCTTATCGGTTGACGTCCCTTTTTCTCGCGATTATTTTGTACTATTGACATCTTTTTCCAAATGTCCCAAAAGTATTCCAAATTTGGTCAACGCAAGCTGGTTATGAAGATCAGCAACAGAGAAAACTAATTCCTTCCACACTTTCTTTAAAATATATATATGTATATCTCAACCCGTTATCGCAATGTTTCTAACAATTTCTCAAACAATTTAATTTTAGCAAACAAAGAAAGAGCGCTTGCAGTTCGTAGCAACGTATTCGACCATCTTACGTCCAAGGTATACGATGCCAAACAAATTGTTCACCGACTGCAGGAGACCCTTGAATGGAATCAAGCCTCGCTCGAAAAACCAAACCACGAGGCCAAGAAATGGATCCGCTCCTTGACAAGAGAAGCTAGGCGTTCAGAAAGACTCGATGTGGTGAAATACTTAAGAGAAATTACACCTGCTGGCACTACTGGTGAGTCCGTCTTTTGCTCGTCAGTTTTTTGTTTTTGTTTTTTTTCATTTTTTCTTTCACTTTCCTTCTATAGAGAGTAATTAACATTTTCATGTTATCTATTCTTACTATTACTCTATTAAGACCCAACATCTGCTGTATCCCTTTTATTTAAGCTGCGACGATCAACAATTTCGCGCGCTTTCTCTGCAGCATTCCTGTGTTGCGTGAAAGAAAGATGTTGCTAGTGAGAAGGTATTGTTGCTCAGCAAAGGTTTTGAAGTTATAATTCATGAATGGAAATTTGGCTTTATGATAATAATGTCAATTATGTTAAGAGAAAAAAGACTGCATAAAACGTTGTTGACTTTTATCGCTCTTAATAATAATGTTGATGATGATGATGTTGATAATAATGATAATAATAAATACTCAATTATGCTCAATTAACTAATCCCATTATGGGACTTTTCCGGGACAGAGCGAACAAAACAGAAACAAACGAAAGGAAATAGAGCGATTTGATTGGTTTATCGAACGGATATAAACGCGCGCTGCTTTTGGTTGGTTGAGCCAGCGCTCGGCTGAACGAAAACTTCATGCCCCGAGAACTTTCTAGAAATCAAACGATACTTCGCTTTGACGTCATACTGCAACACGATTGGCCAATCGAACAATGCCTTCTCCATATTAGGGTTTTCTTTGGGAGGAAAACGAAGAGTCCATGTTTTGATCTTTTCATCCAATTTGGTTGATAAAGTCATAAAATAAATAACATACACTTCCCGAAAACATTTTTCACGGACGAAAATCGCTCTAATGAAAGAAAATTCAAATGGAACATAACACAATTTAGAATCCCAACTGGAGAACAAATCTAGCTGGCGGTTAGGGCGGGACTGGACTCCGGATTACAAGTCCAGCGTTGTAACCGCTTGGCCATGCAGCTTCTACCGTTTAAACTAGCCTTCAATGCAGGCTTGGTTTTGGGACGAGCAAATATCACTGAGGAAGATTGGAGGGAGGAGAAATTACAACCCTTGGGGTAGGATCCTCGAATTATGTTGCGGTTACGCAATCCGAGAACATTCTCGCACCAAAATAAAATTTTGTTTAATTAATTTCTTGGCCTTGTTCAAATTATTCATTTTTCGGGTAAACTTTAATTAGATTCGATAATATGTTCTCAGTTAGGAAAAAATGAATTGTATATACGTGTTTCATTTTAGGTCCGCTGTTACCTGAAACCCTTGACGTAAGAGCAGTTCTTTTTACCCAAGCAAGACAGCTTACCGTGTCCTTGACCGGTATGATTTAGACAATTTTAGAAGATTACTTTAAACGCTCTTCACAGTTCTCATGTCATAGTATCCGTGGCATAATCACGTCTCCATTGGCGACATCTAGGTTAGACCGAGGAGATAACAGTGGCAAAGATGGAGGGTCCATACCGTCGCCGGGTTGCACATGCAGTGTAGACATAAGTTAAATTTTAGCTGCATGTGGTCTAGTGAAGGGTAATGGTTTAAATCAATGTACCCACGGCACAGCTCTTAATCTCGGATTATCTGAAAGCGTAATATTTTCCCGGGAAGGGACTCCGCATATGAAAGGGGTGGGGATGCTCGTGGAAATTTAGAATTAAACCCCTAAAGGAGACCGATCTGGGCGTGGCCCAAGCCTTTTTTGACCCCTAAAAGGGACCATGTTAAAACACAGACAATACATATATTTTTATGTTTTTTCACGTGCAACCCCTAAACAAGACCTTCACGGCTAAACATGATGGCGGTTTGCCCAGAACACCCTAAGTGAGACCAAGTCCGAAATTTACACCCCTTAGCTAGACGACGAGCATCCCCACCCCTTTCATATGCGGAGTCCATCGCCCGGGAATATTTTCATCCAAAGAATATGTATGCTACCTTGTTACTGAAAAATCAAGAAACTAGTAAATAAATCAATACCAATTCATGTTTTTTTTGTTCATGTTGCAGCTGCAGTCGACGATAAGTGGAAGCTTGTTGCTGAGAAACTGGGTTTGAACCAAGACGAAATACGTTTCCTTGACTTGCGACACAAAAATCCAGTTGAAGCCCTTTTAGATTTTATAACAAATCAACGTGCTATGAGTGTGGGAGAACTTTACAACATCTTATGTGAATGTGGAATACCCGTTATTGCAGATAAACTTTAAACTGTTCTCTTTCAGAAAGGGGTACCTCCCCAAAATTCTACTGCATTTGAAAAAGGTACACCCCATTTCCACTGATTTTGAAAACTCCCCCAACCGGGAACATCCGGAAAGGTAGTCCTGTTTTTCCGGACGGAATGTTCCAAACGGAAATGCGTGTTCCGTTGGTGAAATCGCATCTTTGATACCAGTTTCAATATACGATTCCGGAATAAAATTTACCAGTCCTGGATATTTTGGCGGCTAATGCAAAACATTCTTGGGGGCTGTTTTCATGACACTATAATACGATTCTTTAAATTTATGGCAATTTTCTACTATGGTTGCTGCTTTGGATCCCTTTTGGGAGACTTAATAATGTTTATTGCATTGTCTTGTATCTCATCATACTGTGCATTCTAATTACAAGCGTGAACCAACTCAGTTGGCTTTAATCAGAAGAGAGAAGGCCAGAGAAGATCAGCAGAATATCGATTCAATCTTTATACATAAAAAAAACTGAACAATTATCGACCGGACAACCTAGATGTAAGAGAAATGTTCCCCTGCCTATAACCATCACCCACAAACCAAAAAACTTAAAAATACTTTTCTTTTGTTAGAGAAGCCATTCTGGTCCTTATTATTACTACATTAAGTAAAATAATTTTCACACCCTCCCTTTTCCAAAAAGTGGCAATCTCTACGAATCCACGGATTGTAGTGTTACAGATTCGGTCCGTAACAATTACCATAAAATTCCGAAAAAAAGCCCCTCCATGTAGAAGCCCCTCCAAATATAAGCCCCCCAAAATCGTAACGCCAAAAACCCTTCGATCGATCCGTTAAATCGCCCCTCCGAATATAAGCCCCCGGGGGGGGGGGGGGGCTTGCACTTGGAATTTGCCCTCGAATACAAGGTAAAACAAGCAAAAATGGTAAATTTCCTTTCCACTACAAGCTACCCCAACCGATTTTATAACGCAAATTTCCCTCCAGCCATAAGCCCCTCTGAATGTAGGCCCCTCCAAAAATAAGCCCCTCAAAAAGGGCCTTTGAAAAATAAAAGCCCCGGGGCTTATTTTCGGAATTTTACGGTATACATGATGAAAAAAAAAATTGAACAGTATAGTGCTAAAAACGGAGCTTAAAGTGTAGACCGTTATCGTAGGTCTATAAAAAGTAGTTTACTAATTATGTTACTACTATAATCAGCCCTGGTGATGGTCTGAAACCGGAACCTATAAAAATTGAGACATGTAGAAGAAGCTTAAAACCAGTCCCATGGACAGTCAGTCTTCATAATATTTATGTTCATATTACGTATATTTTTCTGACATCTACATTTAGAGACAATGATAAATAAGGAAATTATTTGCATATTGCAATATGAGGCTCTGCCCCCTACAGAAGTTGAAGTCACTGGAGATTGAACAGTAGTTGTTGTTTTTAGTATTAATAATAGATTGTATTCATTTTTCAGTAACTAAAAACTATGGTGCAAGTCTCTCATAGACCCAGCCATCCATTCCTTTCTTTGTTAAATTCTCATCAAGAACTTCATCCACTCCAGGTTTACGGAACACAAATCTGTCATGAAGTCTGTTGGAATGCCCTTGCCAGAATTCCACTTGATCTGGGATAACTTTGAACCCACCCCTGAAATAAATAGAACACAGGGACATGTAATATTTCACAGGATTGTTATCACGAAGAACACTCAGTTGAAACAACAGAGGAAAAGCCTATGGCATAGTTTTGTGAGGAAGCAAGATGAACCGAATTCTGATTAATTAATGTATCTCGGGGCGGGGGGGTACTCCAGATTTCAAGTGACAGGGATGATTGAATGGGGCCAAAAATTAACCCCCAAAAAATGCCATTCAGAATTTCTTTTGGGCTATGATTTAAGAACATTTGAATAGAAATTCTATAAAATATGTATCACCCACCAATTTTCAGGCTTAGGAATTGGTTTTCCTTCATCAGCATATTCTTGCTTAAGTTGATTCTCCATTTCTTCCAAAGCCTACAGAAATTTTAAAAAAAACCTTTTATTAAAAACATCAACATGGAACAATCTACTTATACATACAGTAGCACATACAGGTGTACATCATGTACTGTGAAATATTACTATTGTAGGAAGGTGCAAATAATTATTCCTGTCTCTGTTCATAATGTTTTTTATTAAGGGTGATAATTTTTGAGGTGTTGTTTGAGGCAAACACCATCCCCAGCACCCCATGGGCAATTGCAGCAGCATGATCCCCTTCAGAAGAAATGGCACAACAAAAGTTTTCTCCCAGCCTGGCTGCCTTTCACTGGGTCTCCGATAAGGGGACATACCATATAATTCTGAACGTAAGCCACGGGGCTTATATTTTTCAAAGGACCTTTTTGAGGGGCTTATTTTTGGAGGGGCTTATATTCGGAGGGGCTTATCTACGGAGGAAAATTTGCGTTTCAAAATCGATTGGGCTAGCCTTATAGTTGGAAGGAAATTTACTGTTTTTGCTTTGTTTTACTTTGTATTTGAGGGCAATTTCCAAGTACAAGCCCCCGGTGGGCTTATATTTGGAGGGGCGATTTAAAGGAGGGAACAGTTGTATTTTGTGTTATGACTTCGGGGGCTTATACATGGAGGGGCTTATTAATTTTGGAATTTTACGGTAACATATGGATTCTCCTTACATATGCAAATTCATTTTGTTCTCTGACAAATTCAAAATAATTGCAAACTAAACAGGAGTACCTTAGCTAATGGAACACTTGAAACTTCACTGAGGTCATACCTGTCTATTCTCGATAACTGAGCTCTGTTTACTGACTATTGCTCCTATTTGACTGGGCCGAGGACGAGAGTGAAAATACTGTTCACTTTCTTCATTAGACAGTTTTTCAACTCGCCCTTCCACTCTCACCTAAAAAGGAAGGAATGAGAGATACAAACTGGTGATAGGAATAAAAATGAAAACTAACATAAAAAAGTATTTTAGTATACATACATAGAATGTAACGACATGTATTGTTATGCAACCAAAATATTTCCCTCTTTCTGATTGGCTGAAGTCCCTCAGCTTATTGTTACTCATATAAGAGACATAAAACATAGTAGCAAGCCAAGTTCAATTCTAAGGCTCTGATTGGCTTAGCCATCATGGTATATGAGCCAATATACCATACTCTCAATTAGTACATGTGTGGTAACTGTATGCATCTGCTCAAAGTAAAAACAAGCTGAAAACCAGGGCCCAGTTGTTTGAAGGCCGATTAGCGCTTCATTGTACGTTCAAAAGCATCTTCTCGGATAATTTTCCCTGTTATTTTTAGAGCTTCCAATCATCAACTTGTAGACAAAAAGAATTAAAAATGAAATGCTTTTTAAGCTTTCAAATCTGAATGCAAACGTCGCACTTACCCTGGGTTATCTTAACCCAGCTTTAAACAACTTGGCCCAGTTGTTATTACAAATAAAGTCGGCAAGAATTCTCGATATTTTGTGGGTGTTTTTAATACACCTGCCAACTTTTTTAAAATTTATAGATGTGACATTTTTATCCTGAGAGACTGCCAGGATTTTTCATAGGGGTCTGAAGACGTTTCAAAGGCTTTCCGAAGAGTTCCATCTAACATAATGAACATAGGAACAGGCAGGAAAACGACCTCATCTTCAGTGACTTTCCTTGCTAAAATGATAGAATTCAGAGAAAGTCCATCATTCACATGGACTTACCTTTTCCCTCATGCGCGAGGTTCCAGTTAATAATTAATATTACATTTTTTGAAATATGTCAGTTAATGCTGTAATGGCTCAAACATTTCTACCAGGCATGAGAAACTGGAGGACAGGTGTGAGTACGTATGGGATTGAAGTTTTCGATCTGCAGCCGTGACAGTCACACCTTTGGCATGACACTTGGCAGGTATATTTTAATAAAACAATTATTCCACTTGTGCTTGTTGGATATGGGATGATTATAGCCAACTGGGCGCTGCGCACCTTGTTGGCTATCTACCATCTTATATCCAACGCGCACTCATAGAATAATTGTTAATTACAGTAGCCAAGTAATTACATAAGCTTATTTTAACCCAACTTTTTGTTAAGCCCAGGCTTTATAGCTTTAAGGCCGCTACGCCCTCAGTGGCCCCTTTATTTCACTGCAATCACTCTTGTACTTTCTGTTTTTAATAGTTTCCATTAAGAAAATCAATAGAAAGCCTGTGAACAGTGTAGTAAATTTTGCATGCACCACACATTCTTATTAAAATAATATTACACAGAATAATAGAATACCTGTCGATGCAATGGATGCCAGTAAAACAATAAGCAGGCATAGGGGTTTTCCTTCTGTAACAAGTCAGTAAATGGATAGGATATTAACAAGAAATAATGAATAGTTTTTATTAATATGAATTTCACTTATTGGGACTCACAGCAGAATGAAGAAAATAATGAAAAGATGATGCAACTTAAGCAGTTGAAAAAAAAAGGCTGAAAATAAATATTCAAACTTGCTGGGATTCAAATCCTGACTTCTGCAATGCTAGTGCAGTGCTCAGTAACCAATGGAGCTATATATGTACTAAACCAACTAAAGCTATTCATTAAATTAGTTTGTAATAATATGACCTTTTTACTGATACGGCGGCCATATTGAATTAATTCGATTTAAGGAGTATTACAGGATGCCCAGGGGGCATGAGCACATTTCGTTTGTATTTTCAAGCGCTTTTCGGAACATTTTTTCTTAAAGTTTTCTTAGAATAAGATTGTAATGGGAAAAAAGATCCCTGTACCGTGTTTGGATGTAATAATGATCGCCTTTTTCTAGTTTAGTAATAAAAATATGGTCTTTCAATGTATATTTCTCGGGAAAAAGGCGATCATTATTACATTAAAACACGGCAAAAGGATCTTTTTTCCCATTACAATCTTATTCTAAGAAAACTTTCAGAAAAAATGTTCCGAAAAGTGCTAAAAAATACAAACGAAATGTGCTCATGCCCCCTGGGCATCCTATAATACTCCTTAAATTGAATTAATTCAATATGGCCGCCGTATCGGTAAAAAGGTCTATTATACCGGGGAAAGATTTCTTTTTGCAACTGCATAAGTTGCATCTTTCACTACAAGTCGGATGCGTTCTACAGTTCCAGTGATGAAATTCATATATTCATTATTTAATCTTCATCTTTCCCTTCTTTCCCTGGTATAATTGTTTATTAATACAAACCAATTTAATGACCAGCTCCCAGCTGTTGGCTTGCTAGTTCAACAGGTTAAAGCGATGCACTGTGGAACATTGATGAGGTCAGGGTAGAATCCTAGCAAGCCTGCATGAATTTTTTCGGGCTCAACTTTTCACAACTGCATTCAAACAGAACTATTGTAATTTTATAAAGGAAGGTTATGCTGGCTTAGATGGCTTTCCCATTTTTATATATACATATATTTTCTGACCCTTTTTAATATTACATTTACAGTTTTTTTTTACCTTTTTTCACTGCTTTTACTCTTTTTAATATACATACATACACCTTCCAGGAAAATTTGAGCCTTAAGCATGGGGCATTTTTTAAAACAAATTTATTTAGGTAAATAATAAACTCAAACCAAATATTTTGAGAAAAACGAAAATTCAAATCTTGTGACATCCTCCAGTACACATGTAAGTCACCTGGACAGCAAAAATGGACACTAACACTTTACTGTTTAATGAAAAATTTTGTTTACATCGATCCATTTCTTTCCTGCCTGTTGAAGGGAAAACCCTAAGTGTCTGTTTACACTTTCCAGGTCACATAATTATGGTCAGCTATTTTACAACCTGGAACCTCACAACGAAAATTTGTTGTTTTTGACTCAAGAATAGTAGGTAGCTTACTGTATAAAACAAGCACTTCAACTTATCATGGTTTCAATACTCACCAACTGCTCACCCTTCTTGCTTTCATAATTGGTAAAAAATGTGAATCCTGTCTTGTCGTATCCTTTAAGCAAAACAACTCTTGCCCTTGGCCGGCAGTCTCTGAAAGAGTGTAAAAAAATGATGCAGTCATTCATAATTATGCAGTCTTTATGAATCACATGTTAACCAGCTACATGTATGAGATATAGGGAGAAGATGGGGATACTCTCTCTTCCACAGAGGCACCCACTGGGTATTCCAATAAAAATAGCAGTAATCAAAAAATAGCAATTGTGTGGTGGACAATGTGAAGAGGGAAAAGGCCTGTCTTTGTCTATTAAGACCTTGTACCAGAATAATTTTAAAAATATTACATTCTTTTTTACATTTTTCAAGGGCTATTAATATAATATTAGTTATCTGTAATAACACCAAAGACTATTAATTCTCATGGGAGCCTAAGAAAATAAATGTCAAATTTCACAAGAATTGTGAAAACTCAGACAAAATTCTGAAAATTTCATGTGTAAGATGTCATTTTGTGAAATTTGACATTTATTTGCTCGGGCTCTCATAAGAAATTTTCTTTGGTGTTATTATACAGATATCTAATTACATCTATAGCTCTTGAAAAATGTAAAAAAAAAAATGCAATAATATTGCTTAAATTATTCTGGTACAAGGTTTTTGTCTACTGAAAATTAAAATTACTTAATTTGCTGATGGATTTCATCTTAATTTTTCTCTTCCTATTGTCCCCTACGCACTCTTTTCTTTCCCTCTCCCCAGGCTTCCTATGACCTCCAGGGCGGATTTAGGGGACCTGGCCGAGGGGCCGCAGCCACCCCTTTTTCTTTGAAATTTTGTATCATTTTAATAGAATTCTCGGAAAAATAAAAAGTATCTATATAGCTGGCAAGTGGGCAAGTGTCCTAACCACCCCTTTCTGAATTTTCTGGATCCTTTCTTGGACCTACAGCTGTCAATAGGCCCCTTGAGAGAGGGGAGAATGTGGATAAGCTGATGACATACAGTCTGTAACAGAGACAAGGGAAAGATGAGCAACATGGTTGGTTGGGGACCCTGAATTTAAGTCCCTCCCTGACGAGTGACCACCATCATGCACTAGCTGGAGAGAAAGTTTATGTTTTACAATGCCATCAATCATTGATCAGCAGCTGGCCAGCATCTACTCTTGTCTTTCCCCCACAAATTGACAGGATGTAGCTGGGCTGCTCAGAGTGATCCAAAATGTCAGAACTTTGCATGACGCTTATTTTTTCAGTCTTTCGTAGACAATGCCTTGTATATCATAGGCAATACAAGTATTATTACAGCCACCTGCAAACAGCTTCGTGAAAGCTTGGTTACATATTTTAAACTACAAATTCAAAGACTCAACAAAGTCCCTACATAGAAAAATATGGAAATCTGTAGTCTGCGAGCAAGCTTTCCGAAGAGCTTGCTCACAAACTAGGAAATCTGATGAACTTATGTGCCATGGCCACGCAATACATGTCGAACTTGGTTTAATAGTCCTTGAATAATTCTGGCAGTATGTAAAACTCTTCAAGCGTGGCCAATTCTTGGATGATTACATAATCAATCAACAAACCGTATCAGCGACAAATTTAACGCGACAATACAACTCTACACATACATGATTACCTACGAATAAAACATTTTGATGGTTTTGGCATACGTTTGACTAGGATTGTTGGTTAACTCACAAATAACAACTTTTCGAACTTGTAACATGCAAGCTTTTCTCATTAACCTCATCTTTGCTTCTAACACCGGCATTTCTCATGTTGCTTCTGTCAGACGTTTTCCCTCTTTACCCAAAAGGATGTAACTTACCTTCCACATGTAGAAAGAACCATTGCATTTGCTTCCCCAATACCTTCTGCTGTTGTAGCTTCTTTAAACCAACAGTCGAATTGCATAAACGGTTCTTTCGCCACGAGACCGCTCTCGTCAAACACAGGCGTTTTGTAATCAATTCGCATGGCCGCGACTTCGTCTTTTCGCATCATCTTCGAAATTCCCAAACCAAAACGCCTGATCACAGTTACCTTCAAAAGCTGTTTACTTGATCCTCGCCAAGGAATGATTGACAACGCAGTCATCAGCTATAACTAAGAGTCTTGGCCGGAAAACCAAAATTTGAAGCTTGCGTGACAACGGTCCGTGACCCGCAAGATTTTGCCAGGTCTTCGGGCTTTTTGGTCAGCAGGGTAAAAGTTTAGGCTCTACCTATGTGGTGTACGGAGGGCTGAAAAAGTACTTTTTACCTATACCACAACACACGCTCACAGTTTGCTTTCATGTGTTTTGGAACTCATCCTTTCATTTTCCCTTAGTTCAGCCAACATGGGCAGTTTCCCAGAAACGCAGAATGATCTGACTTTAATTATAACTGGGGGACGGGCTAAAAATGATGCTGGTATGCCGGTTAAGCAGGGGCACCCAACGTAAATTTTCGGAAAAATATCTGTTCGGAAGACGATTTGATATCTAGAGAGAATTTGCGGAGCATTTGTCGTAAAATTTCTTGCTTGTCTACCTCTCCTAGGATTTTCGAAATCTAATCATCGTGTATAATCGCAAATTTTTAACAGATTTTTACCCACAAAAGATCACCTAGAATTTTCGGGAGCCCTTTTTCTGGCTGAAATTTTCCGAAATGTAAGTTTTGATCCCTATAATTTTCGCGGGCTCACTAGACTTTCAGCTAGGAAATCCGAACAGATGAAAAATTTTGGGGGGATAAAAATATGCCTATATCTACCGTTTTTAAAAATACTAAAATACGTTTAACAATGCTATGTTTAAGTGGTTTTGAACTATATTCTCGTTGGATGCCCCTGGTTAAGGCGTAGCTCTTCAACGAAGTTCCAAGCAGATGTTAAAACTGGCGCTGACAAGTGCGCAGTCAGGACCACTTCCAGGGCGAGGTTGTCTCATTTTTCATTTTATTTTTCCCCGTTCCCCGTTCCTCGTTTTAGTAACATCCCGCCTTACGGTAGTGCGACTAGAGGAGACGTCGAACATTCAGACCATTCACGCTAACTTCGTAAGAGTTATCGCCGGAAAGAAAAAAACTAAGGTATATCAACTGACTGAGGTCGACTCGTATAGAAAAAGGCAGCCGGCAGGGGCACCCAACGAGAATATAGTTAAAAAACACTTAAACATAGCATTGTTGAACGTATTATAGTATTTAAACGGTAGATATGCATATTTTTATCCACTAAAAATTTTTCATCTGTTCGGATTTCCAAGCCCAAAGTCTAGTGAACCGAAAATTCCGAAAATTTCACCCAGAAAAAAGGCTCCCGAAACTTCTAGGTGACTTTTTAAGGGCAAAAATCCGTTAAAAATTGGCAATTATACCATTTTTTAGATATTCGAAAATCCTAGGAGAGGCAGGCCAGCAAGAAATTTTACAACAAATATTCCGAAAATTCTATATCTCAAATCGTCTTCCGAACAGATATTTTCCGAAAATTGACGTTGGGTGCCCCCGAGGGGGGCCATTAGCGCCTCAATTGTTTCTTAATGTATCTCACAGCTGAAAAAAAAAATACAGAACTTGATAAGTTAGGGGCCGACCATTTAACTCTTGAGGGTGGGGGTGGGTGATTTCTGGTCATCAAGAATTTATTTTCCTAGCAATATGGTGGGCAGGATATTTTTTTCCTTTTTTTTTCCCATAAGCTCTCTATTACATTTGTGCTGCATGCAATTTTTTTCTTCCGACAAGCGCTTGCAGAAAATTTTTTTTCAAAATCCCCCCCCCCCTCAAGAGTTAAATGGTCGGCTTAATAAGATAAGAACTTGATTTTAGCACGATAAAAAGGTCAGCATTGCTGGTGGGGTCGTGCATACAACAATTACAAGAAAAATAAGGAGTACTGAAAGCAAATGTACGATTAAAAATCAAAAACAGTTAAAAATGTTTGTAACCGATATTTCAGTTTTAGTTGTAGCTAAAATATGTTGTGAAAATGTACAATTGACAATTAAAACTGTTAAAAGTATTCGTAACCGATATCTTTATTTTTAATTGTAGCTAAAATTGGTTCGAAAGTCATTTTATCAGTATCAAATTTTACAAAACGACAGCGTTTGAATTCTTTCAGGGTTTTCGCCCTTGTTTCCTTGTTCGTTAAAGTGATCAATGCGATTGCTCCTCTAAAGTGTATGGAGTAACTGATAAAATTTGTTTCTGGTCTTGGAAGAAATGCCGGTCAATGTTCTCATTTCTTCTGCGGCCTGAATTCCTCTGTAGAAACAAATCTTTAAATTCCGTGACGGTTTAACCTTTTAAACACTTGAGGATAAACTCCGTTAATCGCAGTTTTTGCATTGTTTCCAGGCTGTCCCATCCAGTTTTCATTAAGACATCTTCAGCGCTGCTGTCCCATGGCAACCCATATACAATCCGTCCAGCCCTTGCATGGAGTTTCTCCAGTTTGTTTAGGTGCGTCTTGTTGCACGATCCCCACACTGTCAGACCGTATGTAACTGATGACAGTATCACTTTTGCGTAGAAATCTTCTAATTGCTTCTTAGGGAGGAATCGCATGCGTCGGAGTAGACTTAACTTGGATGTGAAGGACTTCGCTACGTTTGCAGCATAATGTGACCAGGACAACTTGTTATCAAAAGGGTGGGCGCATAGTAATGAAGTGTGGGCGTGTCTCTTGCCGCTCCTGGGTTTTAGCTATTTTCTTGCTGTTAGCCTTTTCTTTTTCGGACCACGTGTATTCTGGAAGGAGTCTAAATGTATCAAGTTGCTGTAGGCAAATTTGGAAGACTCAAGTGCTACTATCTACGGCGGAAAGACGGGTTTTTACCTATGGATTGCAAGTTACTTCTTGGTTCTTCATTTTTAACTTACAGATCTTTTCCTCGATTTCCTACTCACTGATCGTGATGCTGCCGGGTCATAATCGGCGTATCCACATTCTCGCGGCTATAAGCGAGTAAATGACTGAATTTCATCCGCGGGGCCAATCAATTTTTCAACAATTGTGCAGAAATATTCGTTTAACAAAGTTGCCTTAAGCTTTTCAGTGTTATCTGTTGTAAGGGTTCCACCGTCCTTCTTTAATTGGTTGGCTTGTCTGTTTACTTTTGATGTTCCTGATGTCTTTTTAAGTAGTCTCCAGTAAGCAGCAGCGGATTTTACTTCATCGAATAGATTGGCGTAATGAATCGGCTTTGGCTTTTTTGTCATTGTTGATACTTTTTTTCCAAGTCTTTTATAATCATCCCATAGTAGTGGATCATTTAGCTGACGTGCCCTTTTCAGATTCTTATATTTTTTTTATCCCTGCATGGTTATTCTGATTTGCTTTCTTATCCAAGGCTGGTTCATGTTACTGCGTACTTTAATTTGTTCAAGTGGTGCATGTTGGTGTGGACCCGAGTGTACTGTGCAAATCATGTCCTTCTCGATCTTGTCAGGTATGTTATGCAGGTATGTAGGCAACGCTTTTAACAGAGAAACTAAATCTTTATTGCCTCTTCAAACGGAGGTATTGGTCTGTTTACAATAAAGGTAAGGTACAGTACTTATTTGATTGTAACAAAAATTCACCAGAACTAAATAATGAATACAGGGTAGCCCGCGTAGCAGGCGCTTGGAAGTAGTGGGCGCAAGAAAAAACGGGCGCGCGAGAAGGAGACTCACCCCTCGCGTGCACCCTTTCTCTCTTTCGCCTACTACTTACAAGCGCCTGCTACGCAGGCTAAATACAGGGGTGAATTATACAAAAATGTGTAATTACAAAAAAAATTGGGGCTATATAAGAATGAACGTGTTAAAGTTCCTGTAACTCTATATTGTCATTATTATTATTGTTTTCTTTTTTACAAAAATCACTAAATTTACCTATAATTTTACAGGTACATGATCATTAAGATTCATAAAGTAAATTTTACATCACTAATTCAAATGCGAGCGAAGAGCTCTTGTCTTACATTAAATCAACTCTTCACGAAATATCAAGATAATATGCATGTTATTCACCTCCGATCTGATTTGTTTAGTATTTTAGTGTTATAAACCTCTAACGTTAGTTTTGTAAGAAAGGAATACACTTATTGTACTAATTACACATCACATAGAAAATGCAATATTAGAGAGAAAATCAAACTGGGGGAAACAGAAAATTACTATGTTATTCAATTACCAGCGAGCTAAGGCGAGACAACACACCAGAGCTGTTTAAGAGTGTTCGGTTGTTACACATTTAGCAATTATTGAATGAGGCTGAGTAGGATGTAAAGAATTATGCAGATCGAGGAGGATGTTATCCACAAGGGATATATTTTGCGTATTTTTGCATTTATCCCGTGCAGTTTTAGTCAGAAATTCAGCTACTTCATCTTCGGATAGCCGTGAACGCCATTTTTTATTTCACTCGTGAATAATAGCCAGTCGGCCGCGCGTGGAAGAGAGTTTGATCGATGGTCTATTTCCCATGCGGCCTCGTTTCCAATCCAATGTACCATCGATCAACCTCGTTTCCAAAGAAATGTACCATCGAATCGATGGTATATTACTCGCATCATCCAAATATGGTAAGTACCAGTTGGCCTTTGCGCCAATCAGAAAAGGGCGCATATTTTGGATGAATGATAAAAGCGGTTGTAGCTCAAAATCAGTCCTTTCAAGCAGGAGTCTGCTGAAGTAACTTTATGAGGTATCTTTCCCCAAGAAAACTTGAATATATCTAATGATCATGGTGTTAATATAGCAGAGCATGGAAATCATACCTCCGAGCTCAAAATGTTTGACCTATTGTAAACAACCTCGGCTAGGCGTTAAAATGGTTGTTTAAGAATGCTAAGCCTTAGGGCGTAGGTAGTCACGACGGTCTCATCCACGACTTTTCTTGTTTTCCCAAGAAACAAAGTCAAGCTTACTGGAAGTGATTCATTATACAAATTAATCTGACCAACATTTAGGTACAGCTGCATATGTTCTAAAAACACATTTAAGTTCACGTCCGGCTTCATCCGGATATGAAAGCGGATGTGATCGTCGCAGTTAAATGAACAACCTAAGCGGTTAAGTTTTTCATCTAAGAGCGAGTATTGGGCCCCTGTTTGCACTATGACGAAAAATAGACTTTGGCGTTTGCAAACAATTGGAAAATTTTTTACCGGTAATCACTAATTTTTCGATTTTGCGACTTTGCTTACATCTGAGACACGCCTTACAGGAATAATAATTATTGCTGTTCGCGAAATCGGATGAGCCAACGAAGGGCAGTTGTCAAGGAAAAAAGAATTTTGTCGGCTAAGAAAAAAATCTCTTTAAATGCTTGATTTGCTCAACGGATTTTGGTAGACAGGCCATTTTCCAGTTCTTTTCTAAGCAAAAATTCCAGCGGATGACTAAAATAATACTATATCGTTTGAAATTTTAAAGGCTTCTAAAGATTAAAACGTCTTTGGTTTTGTACTTTTTTGCCGGGACGAAACTTAAACAACAGTATTAAGTTTTTTAACAATTACGAAAGTAATAATTAACAGTGTTAACCTGTGCTTAAACAGATTTCATAAAATATATAGAGATATAATTTTTTTGAAAAGAAAAAGCTTGTTAGTGTTGTTAGTGTTTTGTATGAAATTCCACACAATATTTGTCAAGCCAAAAAGCAGCGTCTTTTAGTTTTTGATGACAACTACCTTTTTATTGTTACCATCAAGATCAAAACACACAGCAATGTGTCCCTCCAAGGTCACCGTAATTGCTTCAAAATAAAGTTTAGGTTCCTCACGTAACAGAATTCTTCGCACAAGTTTTCCATCCACAGTGTATAACTCCACTGTTATGATCCCGTCCTCTTTATTGTAACCAGCGATGACAACATGTTCACCTGCAGAGCGAGGTGATAAGTACATATAGTTTAAGTTTAATCCGACGCCAGATCTGAATTTTGCAATCTCCTTTCCCTCCATTGTGAATACATGAACACAGTGGTAATCGCTGTAGTCTCCTTTATAGTGCGTTATCATGATGCGGCCATCGTGAGTAGCAGTGCAAGCAGCTAAATACTTGTCGCCTTCACTCTTGAAAAACTCAAAACTACGCTCAAACTCACCATTCTGATTGTACACATGAGCCTCCCATAATCCCAATATTACTAGTTTGCTGCCGCTAACTATCAGTCTCCACCCGCCTCTCACAGGAATCTTGTATTGTAGGTCAGCGGTTTTGTTTAAAACCTGCACTTCAAATGACTCTTCATTGTACAGTCCGATGAGTAAATAGATCTTCTCGCTAACGTCTTCAGTGACGAGATCAGCAATTTGAATCTTTCTTTTAGCATCATCAGTTTGGGGATTAAAACTAAACTGAAACATACCATTTTTATCATAAACATGCACGGTTGCCTCCCAATTGTTTGCAATCAGAAACTGTCCCAGGGTGTTCGTTCGTAGGATATTCAGATCACCACCTAATTTCACATCAAACGACCACCCCGAATTTATGCAGTAGTGCTCCATGTCAACTTTCTCTGATTTCTCCAACACTCGTAACACTCTTACATCGCGCAGAGGGTCAACTTGATCTTCTCCGGTGTCAACATATGGCCACTTCAAGACATGTACGTCCTCAGTTTTGCCAGCCGTTCGCATGGCATCGTAGACGGTACGATTTACCTGACATACAGTGGAAATTATCTGCATCCGTTCATCTTTACCAAATCGACCTCTGATGTTTAGGAAACCTTGACTGAGTTCGGATTTAAAGCTGTTCTGAACAGCTGGTAACGAATTGAGTTTCTTCAGGCACTGTTCGCACTCTGGTAATGCTTTCTGCAAAGTACTTTTCAAGTCGCCAGTGGATCTCACTGTCTCAGCTGCTGACTTTAACATTGCCGCCATAACACGATATCGAATGGCTGTGATTCGGTCAAACGTGATGAGGGATTCATTGTTGCAGGCGCGTGTCGCGTTTTCAACAGCTAATCTGAATTTCTCTTGTGCGTCAGAAAGCAGGCTTGTCGTTGTTTCATCCAACTCAGTTAGTTGCATGTTTCTGATTCCGTCTGCAAGTACTATTGTCTTTTCAGGGTCAGCGTCTGAGGGCAAAGTTATTTCTTTTAAGTCCTCTTCTTCATTTTTTTCAGATACCTTCGCTGCTCCCAAACTAACATTAGCACTGTGCATTGCATCGAATACCCTGTAAAGACATCCGAGTCCTGTTTCAAAGAAGTCTACAGCTGCCTTAAGGTCCTTTTGTGATAACGCATCCAACTTGTTTTCGATCTCTTTCAAATCACGCACGATCAGGCTGCGAAATTTCTGATCAGTCACGTCACCTTCTTTCATCCTCTCCGCAGCTACATCTCTTCCTTTATCCACAATCAAGCCGATGGTGGCTTTAAATACAGCTGATATAATTGCAGACATGCTTCAAACTCTAGGTTTGTTACTGGCGCGGTGTTTTTAACCAGTTCGTGTACAACAGATATTAGTCAGAACACTTTCGATTTATTAATAAAATGAATAAACATGTGTCTTAATCTTCTTTGTTTGTGTCCTCTAACTGAATCGAAAGCGGCCATGCATGAGAATAAGAATGTGCGGAATGAAGAGAATATTCAGAACGCCCGCGGGTAAAAGATGAAATGAACATTGAAACCATAAATCTTTTTTTGAGGGTAGTAATGGGGTCAAGAGCCAAAAATTTAGTCGTCAGGTGTAGAAAATAAAAATTTATTTCCGATAGTTGTAGATCAACTATTTTGATCGCTTTCTGGATGAAGCCGATGGACAAATCCGCTAATACGAAGTGCGTTTTTGCTTGTTTCGGTGTTGGCAGTTAGAATAAGGAGTGATTCGAATGCGGAAATACTGCATGTAACAATAGCTGTAGTGCTAGCTATAGCACACAATTCCCTTTGTTAGTCATTTTACACTTGCATGTTATGCATGTTCAAGAGAGAATGATCTAAGAGAGCGAATCCCCCATACATGACCCTCTTCCCATGAAAATTATTTTCAATCTATTCTTGGTTCTGTGTCATACTGCGTGGTTATTTTAAGGACGCCACCTTATTGGTCGGTTAGAGTGGCGTCATGTAATCTTAAACTTGGCGGGTAATTCATTTCACTATCGATCACGCACACCAAGCGATAGGACATGCAAACTTGGCATTACTTTCGACGACGAGTCAAAAGATTTCTACGTGGAATAATCTGGCCAGAGTTGCTGCCGAAGAGCAAAACGGTCCTGGCTTCTAGGAGTTTGCCAGAGAAAGCGGTTCCGACTCCACCAAAACTGCTCATTGTGGTCTTCGCTACATCAGTATAAACAACCAACAACCTACTGTATTAAAACGACAACTGACTCTTCCGGCGACATCCACGCACACCCGCGAGCTGTGATACCGTCGTTTGGATCCAACCGTGGACACGTAACGAGAAAATAGGTTCAAAGTGGGTTCAAACGTGAATGTTTGGCCGCCAAAAATTTGAATTTTGCGAGGACGCAAGAAAAATGTGGGCACACCGCTCACTATTAAGAATTGACCGAAACCGGAGACCGCGCATCAAAACTCTCTGGCATCCAGGTTAGCGACTGTTTAGGAGCTTGAAGCATCTGACCTGATTTGTGTTTGTTTCGCGGGTGATAACCTTTGCCTCCGACTTTCACAGTGTGTCAGAATTCAATATTCTTTTCTTTAAATGAGGCTACCAGCTACCAGCCGTTAGGAAATCTCAATCTTTAATCTCAAAGTGAGATTTTGAATCCAATACTGCAATCCCTTGATTGCTCATGAAAATGAGAGGAAAGCGCTGATCAAAAACATGTCAACAATAGGAGCCGATTAGTATCGGCTCCCGGGCGCTAATTACTATAATGGCTGTCAAACTCCAAATGTTTGGCGGCGAAACATGTCACGTTCACATGAAAGTAGACCACGCGGGTCACGGAAACAACAGACAAAAATAACCTTTGCAACACGCGCCCGAACTTTAAATAGATTTAACAAAATTATCATGGAGCATAGGGATTCGCTCTCTTAGCTCATTCTCTCTTGGCATGTTATATCTCAATCTTTCGCCGAAACTAAAGAGCCGAAACTTTAGTCGTCAGGTGTAGAAAAAAGAAATTTTAGGCCTATAGTTCTAGAAGAATTTATATTGTAAAAAATATTGAGCTTGCCACAACGATAAAGATGTTTTCAAAATCGCTCGAGAGAAAAATTGCTAGAAGGTATAGTACTTTAGGGTGCGTGTATATGCAAGTACTTTTTACTCGCGTAAATGAAGTAGAGACAAGCTATGAACTGTTTCGCTTTAAACGTGAAGTTGAGCGAGGTTCAACTTTTACTTTTACGCGCAATCTTTCATGCATTAATTTCCTCTCTTTTATTTTCGAACGTAAATTTTACGGGGGGGAGGGGTACTCAACAAATTTTTATACGGGGAGGCTCCCTTTTATATACCATTTTTCACGAAAAAGGTACTCCTTTCGCATACCTTCTATTGACAAATGGAACTCCTTTCACATACCTTGTTTAGAACTTTGCATCCCTTTGCATCCCTCTTAAATGCTCGGACTCTAGTTTAAATAGGAATCAATCGCAAAAACGGAACGTTTTCTCGCCTTTATAAAGCCATAAAGTTCATCTGTTTGCCCTTTTAGGCCCTTTCATAGACCCAATTAAAAATAACAGATTTCCCTACCCTTTCATATACTTCAACGAGAAAAATCCCTACCCTTTCTTATACCTGAATCCTGAAAAAGGCACCCCCTTTCGGGCGGAGCCTCCCAATATAGGCCATTATAGGTAGTACCCCCCCCCCCCCCCCTTCCCCGATAATTTGACGCACGTACTCACGTCAAAGTTACGCGTCAGTGGAAAAATTTACCTTAAGGGCGCGTAATTTTTACGTGCGTACGTGCGTAAAATTTACGTTAGCAAATAAGATAAAGGCAATGCATGAAAGGTCGCTCGTAAGTGTAAAAGTTACACCTCCCTCAACTTCTCGTTTAATTTCAGCAGTCTATATCTTGCCTCTATTTTATTTACGTGCTTAAAATTTACGTCCGTTAACGTGCGTAGAGAGCCAAAAACGCGTCAGTGGAAATCAACCATAAGAGGCGTAGATACAGGTGATTTGATCACACAAGGTGTAAATAGAAAAAAATACGGGGCTTGGAAGCCAAAGACCAAAAGACACAGCTATCATGATAAACAGAGTCCTGAAAGTTTAGTGCTCTGTTCTGCTTTAGTCTGCGTACAACCTTTCAGTTTGGACAACTAAAATAAGTAACGCACGTAGTAAGCTACACTGAAACTCATAAGGGGTTGAAACGTGTAACTCTAATATGTTTGTTTTGTCTGATGATCGCGATTATTCACTTTCGAAAGTAAGATATTTGGAACAAGAGGAAAAGATAACTGACCAATCAAAGCGTGAGCCACGAAAATTTTGGTCGGCGGAAACTACTTTTTGTTAAATTTATGCATAATTATTCCCATACACGCCTTAGTGGCGGTGAATCACAGAAGCCCCTTCTCCGATTTTTCCTGAGGGGAGAGGGATCTGTACACAGTCGGGCTACGGCGTTTACGTTCTTGAATCGCACTTAACATTACACAACAGGGGTTAATGTAACTTTTTGGCGCTTTTGTCATCCAAACGCCTTTATGTCTATTTTTGCATTTTAAAATTTTAAGAAGTGTTAAAACACCAGTTTTAAAATTCATTATCGAAGGCGTGCCGTTTCTATATTGTGTTTAGAATTTAACATCCATGCAGTTTTCTCTATAACCCGGGCTATAATCACCTAGGTAGGTAGGTACCGTAATTATGCTGAAAATGTTATGCATAGGAATATTTTCAAATTCTTGATGTTATCATTTGCAGTTCATGGTGTTTATTAAATATAATAGATTCTGTGTATTACGTCTGTAAATAATATTTTCTTTTAATCCGCAAAGTGTAATCCCAAATTAATGTCATTAAAGAATGCGAACAAGTGTAGATTATTATAGTGAAACTCAAATTAATGTCGGCTATTTTGCTCGATCCAGAGTTCTATGAGGATATCATTTCATTCCTAAAATTAATTGGGGATCATTTCATGGACAAAGTGAAGAGAAAAGGGGATCATTTCGAGGTCGGTATCATTTTGAGGTAGAATTGGGGATCATTTAAGAGCAACTCCATGCAAATATCGACCAAAGTGCGGCAAGGCTCAAAAAATAAAAATCGCTCTTCTTTTGCATACTGATAGACTTTAGTAAGTGTACAAACGCCATGTAGTTTTTTCTTCGAAAGATCTGTTCGTTTCCGAGAAAAACAAGAAAACCGTTTCAAGCCCCGCCGTCGATTTCGCAAGCCGAAAACAGGGTTGAAATTCACTATGATTCGCTCGACTTGCATTTCAAAACAACCGCGCTAGAAAAAAAGCTTGTTGCTGAAATTGTAAGTATAGCTCGTCGTTGACCAAAATATGTAATATTTTTCGCATTACAACAGTCTGAGTAATTATAAAAAAGCTAAAGCGTATGTCTACCTTTTGTTCAACCACAGAAGGTGGTTGAAAAAAGCGCCGATTTTCATCATGTGCCTTTGATCAGAATTTTTCAGGATTGAAGGGGAAAACACTATAAGCATCAAACTATTGTGTTATGTTAAAATTATTTTGGGGAAATCATTTTGAGCTTCTCAGGAATTATTTGAAATTCCTGTTACAGACAACATAAAATAACGCCATCCAACACATGATTCACGCGACCACCACCAACAATTGGACTTTAGGTTTCCGTTTACAACGCTGGTAGCCTTGACACGTCGAACAATTTTTTTGAAAAGCTCACCTTAACCTGTATCTGTTGTACTTCAAGCTGCAAGTTGTTTCATTTTGCCGTCTTCACCTATCGTAGTCGTGAAGTCCGCTGGAATAGGGAACTTAAGAACCACGACGAAGTTCACGACGACGACGTCTGTTGACTGGGAAAGGACTGGAACGAGAACGTCAGTTTCGGCGGGAAAAAGGAAACTTAAGATGCAGTCGATCGGTAGGTCGACGACGACGACACTGAATGTAAACAAACATGTAGAAGTAGTACAACTGTGATGTTCGTTCGCAACAAAGTTTTTTCGCAAAGGCGCTTTTAAGACTATGCAAGATCTTATTTTATAAGCCGTACGTCTATTTTCTTTGACGATTGAAGAATTTTTAGTGTTGTCTGACCTTTTCGAATGGAAAAATCTCTGCTTTCCGTACGAAGGTTATTCAACTTTCAACCTGAATGACATGACAGAGTCCGAGTGTCTGTCAGAGTTTAGATTTGGAAAAAGAGACATTCCGATGCGATAGCTGTTTTCCATATAAAGGTCATTTCCTCTATATTAAAGATATATGATTTGCCTGTCACTTACGAGTTCGCTCGCTGGCCTGCACAGCTCAGTGTTGTCTTCGAAGTAAACACAATTCATCGGTCAAATTTTCAATCAACATTTTACGAGGATTTACGAGGTGAAAAAATACAAAGCCCTTGAAAAATCGCTTAAAAACAGGGAATTATACCTGCCGAAGCTTGTGGACTGCAGGGCGACGTGACTCTACTGTGTTTGGCGTCGTCGACGACACCACGACGACGAAATTTGTAAACCGGGCTTGCGCAGTGCACGGTATCTCACTTCCGGTCGTCGTCGACAAAGTCGTCGTCGTGGTTCTTAAGTTCCCTAATGTGTGCGTTCTCATTGTAGCATTGTGGAGGTGCGTGACAGATTTCTGGTAATTTCTTCATCCCTCTGTTTTCTCTAATGTTTTCAAGTTAACATCTCATGCTTGTTAAAAATTTTGAGAAGCCTGGACCTTAAAAAAGCCGTCTATAAAATAAAGCTCGCTAGTTTAACAAAGCAAAGTTCCTTGCCCGTGGATCCGTTCACTTCAATTAATCTCATTTGCATCGGAGTGTGCCAAAGGTCTACTTCCGGTGAAATACACGTGGCGAGTTTTACCGACTTTCACCCGTTACTTCCACTGGACGAAAAAATGGATTTACTAGGGTAGCCAAATTACAGCAAATGTGTAGCAAATACCACATTTGCACAATTTTGCGCAAGAGCAAAGACTGATATTGCACTAGATTTGCTATCCATAGCAATGACGGTAAATGCCACATTTGCACAACATTTACATCTTGGTGCAAAGATAATGGGCAGCCATGGATTTGAGGGTCATTTGCAGATGGTTCAAATGTGTAGGCAAATATGTTTCTTTGAACTATATTTGCACATTACGCAAATGATAGCGCAAATCTGCTGTTTTGCACAGCTTTTGCTTTAGATGTAAAAGCATGTAAACCTGTTATTTTCAGAACGTTTACGCAGCTTTGCAAATGTGAGCGAAGTATCTAATTTGAACAATGTTTGCTTGGGTTATCATGGGTGATCAAATTTTCATAATTGAACCAGATTGCTTTGCATGGCGAATGTAACCAAACTCTTTGTATTAAACATGTTTGCTCACGAAGCAAATGTTAGCAAACCTAAACTTTGAACAAATTTTCTAGGGTGTGCAAATTTGATCAAACACAAAATTTTGCTTGTAGCGGCAAATGTGGTCAAAAGTCAAGTTTTGAACAAAGTTGCTTGGGCAGCAAATCTGATCAAACTGTTGGTATTGTACAATTTTTTCGCTCAGGTAGCAAATGTAATCAAATTCTGACTTTAATTTGGTTAGCAAATGTCATCAAACCCATAAAATTGAGCACGTTTTCTCCAGTAGCAAATGTAAATTCCAAGGTTTAAACGAGTTTGCTTGGGTTGTAGCAAATGCGATAAAATTTTAAAAATATTTTTAATTATAATATGGCTCACTTCAGGTTCTTAACAAGTGGCCATAATTAATCAAACATTAAAGTTACTGAAAGAAATTCTAGCAGTGACCTCCCATTAATGTTTAAATGATTTATTCCATAAACCAAAGTGGCTTACACATTATTACAGACATTACAAACTACAGTATAAAGCTGTACATACAGCTCTTCATATTAATTCCCAATTTTACTGTTCGTTGATGTTTACTTGTCTCCACTCTATGCTCTATCAGATCATTACTAACTATTAAAATTATAAGAAAAGTGTTCTTCATCTAAATGTGTAAGATATTCTACATACAGCTGTAGGTGTTTCAGAGTTGCCTCAAACCTGTTTCAGTTCTTTAGGTTTTTGCAACTCAGAAACAGGTTAAAAATCCTTTCAGCCTTGGACCAATATTTACTTATGACAAGACTATTTCTTACTTAAACTTTTGTATCTAAGGACCAAATCCTGTTTCAACTAAATGGAACCCTCAAGACACCCATTTTAATAAATAATTAGTATTTTTGTATTTATTGCTATTTACAGATTAAACAAAATTTGATTCTGGTGGCATTTTTTTCTTTAGGCTCTATTAGAATGAAAGGCCTAATTCTTGCTACCAATGTACAATTTTTGCTGGTATAACAACTGGGTTATAGCATTTAGCAAACTAAGAAATAGTTTAGGTACATACAGCTATTCAAATTCAGATCAGACTTCTTTAACTTCATTTTCGTTGCTAATGGTTCCTGTATAGTATTGGATATGCTCTTAGAGGAAGTACCAGCCGGAGCTTCTAGTACTTGCCCCATTCTAAGAAAATTGAGGATCATGAAAGTAATGACCAGCTATAAGTATTCCACAGCATGTAAACATTACCATTGTCACTGTAGTTGCTCCCAATGAAAGAAGCTAATTATAATTATTTTAAACTCAGTATACATGTACATGTAGTACAAAAGGTTGATCTGGCTAGCCTGCAAAATAACTACACTGCTGTCTCTCATTACTCTTTTTCTTGAGTCATGTTGCAATCCTTTGCAAAATTCCGTAACAAATCATGACAAAAAGCAGGGTGTACCTAAATTTGTTTTGTTTTTTTGTTCAAGCAGGTCAGTTGTAATTGCTGTAATCGGTACAAATGTACTGTGAAGTGTTGCCAGCAGAACTCAAATGCCTGCAGTTAAGCAAACAGATTTAAAAGAAACATTTGTACATTAATTGGCCTTTTTAACCTGCTGACTGGTACATTACTTGCAAACAATAGCCAAAGGATTCTAATGAAAAATTTATCACATCAACCAATTTGATCTACCTGCCACCAGAATTCTCAGGACAAATCAACACCATCAGGATTTGTACTGTTTACACAGATTTATCTTTTTCTAAACAACAGTGTCATAAACAGAGAGTGATTAAAGGATTACTGTATTTGCAGAGCTACATGTACATGTACCTGTAAGTATGACCAGTCATAAATAATCTGGAATTTCTTTAAGAGCCTTGGATTAACTTATATTTCCTTATCACAAAGCAAATTCAGGAGCATTATCTCTGGTGCCTCCTGCTCTGAGGAGAAGCCATTCGTCCTTTCTATTGTCATTGAGTAATGACAAACTTACATGTGACTGTTTTAATTTTGCTTTACTGTTCAGCTATGGCAAAGAGGTTTTTACAGGCTAAGTTGTTGACTCCTCCATGCTAGAGGCCTCCTGCAAAGCACGTTTCTCGGATTTGTCATCTCCTTGGTCTGTATTGCCTTGCTCTGAAGACATGTACTCCACAATTATACAAGCTTTGAACTTACAACAATCCTTCTTCGAAATAGAGGTTGACTGGAAAAGGGTTGTCTCTTCAGCTTTTTCTGCAACAAACAGAAATTATACATAATTGAGACCATTAATATTGAAACTAAAGCTGTAGATGCTTGTCATGAAAAATACTATTGTCCTTTTCTGTCTAAATATTCTAGCCTTTTATAGCAAAAAAGGTTGCTATTAGATATTACATGTATTATTACTGGCTGCAGTCACACTAGGTGACTAAACTTACTTATTTCCTGAGTTAACTGATATCAAAATTAACTAGTTTAAACAAATTGCTGGCTCGTAACTTTCATGTCTCAAATCTAACCCCAAGCGGTCATCATAATCCTGATTACACTGTACCTGTTAAAACTAAGACCTTCTTTGAGCAAAAACAAAACGAAAAAATGAATGCGAGAAACCCTTTTGTAACAAGACAATTGACTCCAGGTAAATCATTGTATTAATTTTATAGTGAGTGTCCCACTACGTCATCACTACCATAACAACATTATTGACATATTACTTAAAACTTCATGAACCTGCTTCTTCTGCAATATTGCCATCACTTACAGTGTATCTTGGGAACAAAAGTTTAATTATACTATAATTGCCTCATATGAGGGAATCAAAGACAGTTTTAGATTCTGGATTCCACGCTGCGGATTCCGGAACCTTTTTCAGTGGATTACTTGGTTTCTGGATTCCAATCGTTTGACTTGTATTTCAGGTTTCAAAGCTCAGAATTTAGGATTCCGCGACAAAAATTGCCCGAATTCTGGATTCCATAAGCAAAAATTTCCCGGATTCCAGAATCCCTTACATGGGGTGATCATAAAAAACAATCAGTGAAAGCAGGGTACCATGATCTAAATTCTAGCTACACTATGTTTTCAGCACCATGGCAGTCACTGCCTTTACTCCCCTTTTAAATTTTGGAAAAGCCTTTGGAGAAAGTAGGCACTAGAGGATAAGGTTAATTTTGGCCTCATAGAGGGGAATTAACACTTGCTTCAATTCTTATTAAATTTTCCAAGACCATTTATCTGAAGAGAACAACCAAACAAAAGATTACAGTATTTTTTACAACAACAGGACAAATAAAGTTTCAGAAGTAGGGGTGGTCCTTGTTGATTACTGAATATTGGAATGCAAATGTAGGTATTATCAAATAGCATCATTAATGGCTTAACAGTAACAACGAACTTTCTTATACTTACTGAGCATTTCTTTTACTCCCGATTAGTTGCTCCCTCAGCATTTGTTTGTCCTCAACATTTCTCCTGCCTCTTAGTTTTACAATGTCTGCTAATTAAAACAGCATCGATTCACCGAAGTCTATTTACTAAGTACTAACGGCTGCTTTTCTTGGATCCACTCGTTACTACTTGATCGTCGCCGATGGAGCTATCTAGATGCCTTTCATGGTGGATTTTCGTCGAAGGATCTATAAGTATGCAGTTCCCTCGAGTTCGAGCGATTATTTTTATAAGTTCTTCGAGGACACATTCGTTCGATAAATTCGAACAAATAAGACTGGCCGATTCCTCCATACTCGACAGTCAACCCCACAAAGAAGAAAAATTCGAAACCTCTTGATAAATATGGCGTTAAACGTACGAAGTAAAAGCTGATGGCAAATCGATGGCAGTGGAACGTGTTAACGGCCCCCTTAGAAAAAATTCTACCCTGCAAAAACCCTGTGAGAGCCCTGTAACATCCTGTTTCCAGCCCTGTTTGCGTTATTTCAGGGCTGTAAACTGGCTGTAACAGGGCTGTAACACAGCTGCAACTTACTTGAGTTAAAACAAGTGGAGCTGTGACAGGGCTGTAAAAGTGTACATAGTTAAGTGTAACAAGCCTGTTACATGGCTGTGAAAATATCCAGTTACCGTAACAGGGTTAAGACAGGGCTACCTAGTAATGCAGAAGAACTAGGACAGGGATGCAGAACGGCTGTGTTAGGTACATTTGACAGTAACCGGGTTACTACAGAGCTGTGAGATGTCTATTTCTGTTCACACAGTGGAAAATAATCAAAGGGCAGTAACAATGTAGCCAAGTACGGTAAACTCCATAAATCATGAAAGATGGCAAAATTTTTCAAAGTCTAAAGTGTTAAAAGGAGTGAGGGTCAGCTAGATCATTAATACAAATAAAACGAAAAAGAACTTGGTGAAAATGGTATCGCTAAATCATCAAACACGATTATTGTACACCTTTTAGTATGCTGTTTTTGGTTTTGTTTGGATTTGCTTCGTTTTTTTCTTTTTAGTTTTTTTTTTTTTCATTGATACTTACATCAATTAATTACCGATGTTGTGGCTACCTTTGTAGTTTGAAGTTGCTTTCTTTTTAGACTTTTATCTCATGTTAAAAACGAAGACCTTCTTATGATTTCATCAGCTCCCGTTCTTCCTGTTCTTTTAAATAATAAAAAAAACCGCTGTAACTTAATTTTTTACAGCAATGTACTAAAAATGAAAGACTTTCAGATCACTTCAATTTGTGTTCCTACCTGAGAGACCTCTGCAAGTATGGCATTAAATATTTTCATTCCGTGACAGACACACGCCATCGGGAATTCCCTGGAGAAATCCAAGACCTTAATCTTATTGGTCAGCACTTTTACCGGAAGATCGCATTACATATCTCCATTCCTGAAACGACTCACGATTATTTGAATGAAAGGGGAAAATATTCAAACGTTTTCTGCATCCAGTTTGGATTGAAAAAGGCTGTAGAGCATTTTTTACTGCTTTTGAAGCAGAGAGTGAAAAAGTATTAGCAAAAAAATAACTGTGCTTTCAACGAATGGGAAACAGATCGATCTAGTGGACAGAAAACATTCCGCTGCACTTGCAAGATTCAAAGATTGTTTGCCCTGCCTAGTAATAACGCAAGTTCATTTCGTACACCATTGAACAATTCAGCAACAACTGAAACACAAATGGATTGGCTCTTTTCATGAGGAAATGTAACACATTGTGGATCATGAAGGAAAGACGATCGAGGTGAGCGATTTCAAATTAAGCTTGTTGCAACCCAAACAAAAGAATTATTATAAGTGTCAACCTCGGAACCGTTGTTACAATGGAACAGTTCCGCGTTTCATCTCTAAATAATTGCTGACAAAAATCGTTTTTTTGTTTTTTGAGACAGTTGTTGTAAAGTCGGCATTTTGATGTGCTAGTTGTACATTAAATCGAGCAACTATGACCAAGTATTTACAAGCCAGATCAGACTGTTGTATGCTGTTCAAATTTCGTTCTGATTATATTTTTACACACTGTAACATGGGCACGTGAAAAATAAAGTAACTTTAAGTTCTTTATTGACTGTATTTAGTGTTTTCCTTTATTGAAAGTGTTCTTTCAATGCATCATTGTTGAAATGCATTGCTTTTGTTTTAAGTGCTTTGTGACTAAACGGACTAAACCAGCCATTGGTGGTTCAACTTTGAAGCTTTTTGTGGCGCAAATCGTTCCTTTGCTTCAGGAATTTTCATGAGTTCAAATACGCCTAAAAAAGATGAAGTTTCATCTTTAATAGATATGAAGTTATAAAAAATTATGTTCTGATAGTACTATAATCCTAATGTATAGAAGTTAAACGGCTGCTGTCTAAAGTGTAGATTGTGTGAGAGGGAGTATCACAACATTGGCACCTGGTAAAAGAAAACAGCCTTGTTAACTGCCAATTAACAAGTTGTAACAGGGTTGTGATGCATGAAACCTGTACCAAGGCTGTTAAAGGAATGCCACAGTGTAAAAACAGCCTTGCTAACTGTGCCAATTCACGAGCTGTGGCAGGGATGTCCATCACAGGGTAGAAACAGGGTTGTAACATGGCTGTTACAGGGTGTCTACCAAGAAATTTCGAGTTAAACGTGACAGGGCTGTTCCAAGGCTGCTACAGTGTAGAAACAGCCTTGCTAACTGTGCCAAATGACGAGCTGTGACAGGTTTGTCACAGGTTAGTTTTACAACCCTGTTCCAGTGATGCTACAGAGCTGTTACAGGGTAGAAATTTTGTTAAGGGGGTCGACGAATTTCAATTGTTGTGCCTCGTTCTCGAACGGTTATGCAGACTGCCGCTGACCAGCACCACTGAGGCGCAAATGCTTGGGAAATCGGGCGCGCGGTCTTTTGGCGATTTGGCGGGAGAAGAGATTGCCTATGTTGCTGGATTTCTTCTCAAGGATATTCGAAATTTAAAAGGTAAAGTCGATGTATTTTGCTTTGTATATCGTGCTTCTACTGCCACATCTATGTTATAACCGGGAATAAACTACATTTGCATCCATATTTACATTTGTAGCATGTATGAGTACGCGTGTCGCGTGCGTATGGTAGTGATCCAGCTGAAAAAAGCATTGTTGAAAAATTTAAGTGGTGTTAAGTCAGCAAAATATGTAGTTATGCAATGTTAAAATGCTAATTTATTGGTATTTGGCAGAAGTAGCTCAAGATTAATTGCTTGAGTAATTTATACTACCTCTGGCGCTATATTGACATATTGAGCGTAATACCTGTACATGTACCATTGATTTTGACAGGGGTAGGGTGGAGCCTTTATTTTATATGCGTTACTGTCATTTTTTTCTGTTTTGTTTTGTCATGTTTTCAGATACAAGGTTGTTTTGTTTATAATAGTTTATAATGATACATGTAAGCTGAGTCAAAAGGTCAAAAATGCTAAAATGTGCCACATGTGTATTTATAATGTTCATAAAGATAATGGCAACACAAGTAACATAATTCATTTAATTTCACAATATTATCAATAAAGGTAGAGTTAACAGTTATTTTTAGTGGGTTTAGTGACTTTTTTTTGTATTTGTTTCAGATTCTTCCTTGAGTGGTACAGGAGTTATTTCCAATGTTCTTGAAATTGAGTTGCATCACCTGAACTCTCCAAAAGATAAAGAGGTCAATGAAATACAGGTTCAGCATGGGAAGCTGTTTGTGGTCTGTGCATGAAGAAATGCTACAGGGTATTCCAGTGGGTCTCAATTTATTTACAGTAATCATTTTTCCTCTTCACAAGATGACAGAATTGAAGCTTATATACTGAATGCTCCCATCCATCAATACCCCATCTGTTTGGGGTAAATGTCACAAAACAGAAACCTCACGTGTACTTCCTTGGGTTATATTTTTACCATCTTTACAATATTATTTTTCTTGTTCTTTGTGCGGTGCCCTGCTAAGGAAATCCATGTCCCTTTCACAGTGTTCTATGGAAACATAATGTACTGAAATTGTGTGAAGCTATAGAACATTTGCACTCATACAGGTTTCCCCACAGAGATATAAAGAGTGACAACATTATTCTTACAGAGGTAAACAATATGTACCACCCAATGCTCATTGATTTTGGAAAGGCTATCTTGCTATCGGATGCCCCTTCAAAACAGCAGTCCATGACTGCTCACTAGCACTGACATATAGCTTAAGAAATATGCCTCAGATATTATGTTTTCACTTGGCGTTACTAAGTCATGGCAAAAGCTTCTGGCAAAGTGAAAGTAGAAAGTGATTTTGTGGAAGGGCAAAGAAAATGCCTTCAGACAGATCCAAAGTTGAGATTTACTGTCACTGCTCAAAACAAATTTTTAGCTGGAACCTTTTTTTTGTCCAGCAATTATAAAATATCATATTCCTATTTAAAAAGGAAAATCAAAAAGTCATCTTACTGTGTGAATTCCTTTTCTAAATAAATCTATTAAAATTCGGCTCATTTAGTAAAAGGGTATAATAATATTGATGGTGTAAACCCCGTTGGTCTAAGAAGTTTAGGTTTAAGTGAAGAAATGCACCTGATGTTATTGTTGTTGAGTGATGGCTGATATAAATCTCGCCAGTCTGTTTGAGCAGTTTAAAAAGACAAATCATATTGAACTCAAAATCAGGGTTGTAAAGAGCAGCAAAGAAATTATTCGTTCATGTCTGTGCTGAGTTTCTATTCACAAATGATATGAAATACAAAGCAATTTCACCATTTGTTGTAGTATTGGCTGTTGGGCTTTCAAAATGTGGTCATTTTTAGGAGGCTTACCATCAAGATGTGGTCATCTCTAGGTATAGTCAATGAAAACTAGAACAAATAGCGGTAAGAACAAAATTGTCAGTTTTGATGTGAAGTTTCTTGAATAAATGGCCATGAGGAAATTGTGTACAAGTGAATAATCTCAACCCTGACTTTGAAATGCACAGAACCTTTTTTTTTTTTTTTACCAAATTTAAGGTACTGTGGGTGGCCTTGTTATTGTTAGCTTTTTAATAATAATATTATGATGTAGAAAAAATACAGTAAATGATCTGACTACTGGACCTTTGTCCAGTAGATTTGTTGTAGTGTATTTACTTAATGTAAAGGGGAGGTAGTGTGGGCCCTCTGTAACTGTATACAACAGTTACTGTGTCATTTTGAATTTTTAGTTTTAGTAATTGGAGATCCCTGCCCATTGTGCGACCCTAGGCTTTACTATTATCAAATGACAGAAGGGGAATGTAACACATGCCCAGGTTATGTACCATTGACTCACTTCGAAGTGGTTATGTGATTTAGAATTGGACCCAAAAAAAAAAGACCGGGGCCCAGTTGTTCCAAAGACCGATTAGCACTAACCCAGTGTTAGATTTTAACTGCGTTTTTTTTCCTTTTAATCAAAAGCATTTTGTCAGATAATTTTCCCTTTTTTTTTTAAGTATCAAATCACCAAATTGTAGACAAAAGGAATTCAAATGAATTTGTTTTTAAAACTTTCATATCTGAATTCATATTTCGTACTAACCTTGGGTTATCTTAACCCAGCTTTAAACAACCCAGCCTGGAAGGATAAATGCTGCATGTTAATTTGTTCCACCACCTTAGTTTTTTCTTTATAGCTTATAACTTTTCATGATCCAAGGCCAACTCAGAGCTCCTGTAACCCAGTAGGGGTCTGTTCATTTTTTAAGAGGGGGGGGGGGGGCTTTGTTGGGTGGGATTTGACCGGTAGCTCCTGTATATGAAGACCCTCTCTTCATCAGAATTTTTTGGGGAAGCCACAACCCCGCTCCTTGTATCTTAAGATCAAATAACCAGGATTCAGGTGAATTTTAGCCAGCAAAAATGCTATGCCTTTTTTTGGATTGAATAGGTAGTACTTAATGAACAGTGAGACTCAAACTCAGGGATGCAAACAACAAAGTAAGAAAAATTAGCCTTTCATAAATTTGTCAGCTGAGTTAATGTTCAAATAAAATTGTGAGCAGTTTCACCATATTTTGTTGTAGTATTGGCTGTTGGGTTTTCAAAATGTGGTCATTTTTAGGAAGCCGCCATCGAGATGTGGTCATCTCTAGGTGGGCAGTCAAAACTACAACAAATACCGGTTAAACTAAAATTGTTGGTTTTAAATTGAATTAAGTTTGTTGGTTAAATGGCCATGAGGAAATTATGTACAAGTGAATAATCACAACACTGAGTTTGAAATCCACAAGTATGATGTACAAAAAATACAGTAAATGATCTGACTACTGGACCTAACCTTGTGTTATCTTAACCCATCTTTGAGCAAACCCAGTCCAGAAGGATAAATGCTGCATGTTAATTTGTTTCACTACCTTAGTTTTTTCTTTATAGCTCTAGACTTTTCATGATCCAATAGCAAATCAGAGCTCCTGTAATCCAATAAAGATCTGTGCATTGTTTATTGTGCAGGGGGAAGGGGGGGCCTTTCAGGTAGGATTTGACCATTCGACCGGTAGCTCCTGTAGATCCTCCTTGTATCCCAAGCAAATTACCAGGCTTCAGGTGCATTCTAGCCAGCAAAAATGCTATGACTTTTTTGGATTGAATAGGTAGTACTTAATGAACAGTAAAACTCAAAATCAACATTAAAATCAATGAAACTCAAACTCAGGGTTGCAAACAACAAAGTAAGAAAAATTAGCCTTTCATAAATTTGTCAGCTGAGACAATGTTCAAATAAAATTGTGAGCAGTTTCACCATATTTTGTTGTAGTATTGGCTGTTGGGTTTTCAAAATGTGGTCATTTTTAGGAAGCCGGCCATCGAGATGTGGTCATCTCTAGGTGGGCAGTCAAAACTACAACAAATACTGGTTAAACTAAAATTGTTGGTTTTAAATTGAATTAAGTTTGTTGGTTAAATGGCCATGAGGAAATTATGTACAATTGAATAATCACAACACTGAGTTTGAAATCCACAAAACTTTTTATTTCGGACCAAATTTGATTTTTTAGTATGATGTACAAAAAATACAGTAAATGATCTGACCACTGGACCTAACCCTGTGTTATCTTAACCCATCTTTGACCAACCCAGTCCAGTCCAGAAGTTTAAAGGCTGCATGTTAATTTGTTTCACCACCTTAGTTTTTTTCTTTATAGCTCTAGACTTTTCATGATCTAAGGCCAACTCAGAGCTCCTGTGATCCTGTAACCCAATAAAGGTCTGTTCATTGTTTATGGGGGGTTGGGGCTTTGTCAGGTAGGATTTGACAATTCGACCGGTAGCTCCTGTAGATCCTCCTTGTATCCCAAGTTCAAGGGCCGTAGACAGAAAAAAATAAGGACTGAGGCAATATCCATGGTTGAATTCCCCGCCTAGCTATTCAGGGTCTTTATGATGGCTACGTTGAAACCAAACACTGCCAGGATCAAACCTTAAATGACAGAGGCAAGTGCCTCGGTTTGCCTCATACTGGCTATGGCCCTGACTGTAGGAAATACAGTGCATCAATGATCTGACTACTGGACCTTAATAACGAGTGGATTTGAATTAGTGTATTTGCTTTAAATTAGTAGCCCGGGAAAGGTTTATGCCAGGGGCGCTGTCAGAAAGGGACACCTTTTTCATGCTTCAGGTATGAAAGGATAGGGATTTCCTGAGTTAAAGTATATGACAGGGTAGACTATCTGTCATTTCGTTCTGTAAAAAGACTAACAGAAGAAATTTGTGAATGTAAAATTGTCAAAAAAATTAACTGGTTTCTGATTCCTTTATATTAAAATGACAGTGCACATAAAACAGTTAACAGGAAAGATGCATGTAAGGGGTTGGATCTCTGGGCGGAGTCTCACAGCGTGTACAAAATCTTATTGTAACAATGTAATGTTACAGTTGAGATTGGAAATTTACTTTAGTCACAAAACGGATCAAACATATAGGAAATGTCACATGCACATCACCTTTGACTGTCAGCAAATGTTATGCAGCTCACTATATTTGCTCCCCTTGCAAATATGGATAATTATGATGCAAATGTACAAATTTATGATACAGCCAAATGTCTAGAAATTTATTATTTTTGCTCTTAAGGCAAATACGAGTAAACCACATGCAAAAGTGTTCTTTTGGTATCCTGGAAAAACAAGAGCAAATACCACTGCAAATTAGGGGTTTTGCAATATTTTTGCCTGCATTTGAAGTAAAGTGAAAACTGTCATTTTTGCCAAGGATGTAAATTTGAGTAAACTGGTAGAAATGTTGAAGATTTGCCCATGCTGCAAATATGTATCAAATTTGTATCAAACCATTACATTTACTTCACTTTTGCGTATCAATACCTATCTAGCAAATATATGTATTTGCCCACACTTTAGCCGACAGCGCAAATGTAATGCAAATTTGGAGCTCCAAATTTACCACATATTTGCACCTTTCGCAAACATTAGTAAATCCGTTTTTTCGTCCAGTGTTCCAGTATACTGAAGAAGATTCATCTTTTATATTCCTCCTTCTTCAAAAATACTCCAGTTGACATTATTTTACCCGAGAATTGACGTTTTAGGCATTTGATTAACATTATCGAATTAAATTTAGTTTAATTTGATTCAACTGTTCATTCCCACTTGAGATCTTTGCATAAACACTGTTTGTGTGCGCTGTTCTTCGATGAAGCTATGGAAGGTTCGTGTTCCTTCGAGTCATTAGTAGGTACTCTGTGTTCGTTTGATAGAGGGGATAAGCAGAGATCAACTGAGATTGTTCCTTTGTCGCTGTCAAACTATTAAGGACGTAACTGGGCATAGGTCGACATGGTCTCTTTTTGGTATTGAAAGCGAAACAGACTTTATTTTAGCTGAGAAATGACCAGCCAGACCATTCCCGTCACAATGATAATTTCCCTTTTAATCAAACTTTTCAGCTAGATCAGTCAAATCCGATGATAGTATGCTCGAAAGAGAACGTTTTTCAGCAAAAACTCTTGGAAAAATCCTATTTCATTTTCAAAATGACTGGTCAGGCGATGGTCCAGCCGGCCAGTTCTGACAGATGGAAAGCGCCCTAAGTTCCTCTAAGATATGCCCTTTCCATCGTTCTGAGCTCGGTATTGGATGGCGACGGAACAGTTATTCCAATTCGTGCCAAGTTCCAAAGGAAATCGCCAATCACATAATTGAAAGAAGAGGGAAACCTGTTAAAGCCGACAAAGGAGTTAGAGGAAGAACATTTCAGAATATGTCTATCAGCAAACCGGTATCCTCATTCCTGTTGGTTCAGGTACTCTTGGTTTATTCATTGTATTATATTCTAAGTCATTAGAAAACGTAGGGGGGGGATCAGGGACCGCGGAGACCATTTTAAAGTGGCAGGGCTAAAAAATCTGGCCAATACAAAGAAGCATTAAGTTCAGTGTTTCGCCATTTATCTTGCATTTGCGCGACATCTTATTTACAGCCTCGACAAATATAACGTAAACGTCGTCATGTGTTATGGTATCCAGTATTAACAGAGAGTTTTAGATCCGAGTTTACCGCGAACCTCTAACCGTGGTTTGCGGTCCCTGACTCGTTTGCAATTCGACGTTCAAACATAATTCGATTTAGATTGGCGATGGATTAGATTACGGCCGCCATTTTAAAACAGCAGCCATGATTGGCACTTGTTTTCAGGATCCAGTAGGATTTATCAAATTTAGCATTTCGCCCAAATTTGTGCCTCTGTTAATGAATAAAGACTTGCTCCACAAGATTTTTGTACCATTACGTGGGATAAAACGAGAATTATACGCTAAAAGCTTTCAGGTAGATGACATACGTGAAAACCTACCTCCCCATGTTGAAAACGCACGTCGTAAACTTCAAACGTGACGCGAAAGACTTGTCACGTGACCTCCAGCGGTTAGAGGTTCGCGATAAACTCGAATCTAAAACTCTCTAATAGTCAATATGTTAAATAAACCTTCCTAAGATTGCTACTTTTTGAAGTTGTCGGCAGTGCCGAAGTTTCCTTTGCGGTCCTCATTGATGGAAACAAACTCCTGTGCGTCGTCAGCTTTAGAGACACTGTCTGTTCTCAGCTTGTGACCATTCAACTTTACTACTTGGTTGCTAAACCTTTCGTCACCCATCCTGGATCGAAGCCACATATTCAGACGCCGTACGTACAGATGAGAATGAACCCTCGCCAGCAGCGCTGGTAGTAGGATTTACAGCAAGCAGCTTACAGATTAGTTTGGACTTTCTGAATTAGCTTCTTTTCTGGTTCTGGAATCTTTAACACCGCCAAAAAGATTTCGTCATAACATGATATCTTCTCCTCCTTTAACATAACTTCCAAAATACTTAGTTAACCAGGTAACGCCCCCGTATCGTTAACAACTTTACTGTATGATGCTTGAAGAAACTGAACTCTGCCTCATAGTCGTCACCATTAGCAGGTTTAACCAAGAGGGCCTCCATCTGGGCTTAGGAGCTGAAGCTTTCCTGATTAACGCGCTGATAGATAGCCTTGACGACAAGATCAATAGCCTCGTAATAGACCCGTCTACAGGGATCCCTAGCGGTTTGAGGATAGCTTGGTGCACCATGACCAACCTCCAGTCTGGCCGGAGTGCGTCGTTTTCTTGGAAGCGTTGGTTTGCCAACCAGGCCTTCACTTTTGCGGGCAACTTTGGCATGGGAATGGTTGAAGCTTTGATCAGTGCGAATTTTTGTGAGCGTCTCCTTTGTTAAATTTGCCAGACGTTGTCGTCCACTGACAGCAGCCATCTTAGTACTCTGAAGATCCTTAGATAGATTATCGGTGTGGGAATAAAGGTGCTCTCCAAGATGCAAACCAAAGGAAAGGTCAATTCCCTCCATTTGGGCGTTATTACATCCTATTATCCTTGCACGCACATCGGGTTGTAATCGTTCGGACAAGCAAACATCCTACTCTTCCATAGAGCAAAGTCCAATAATTCCACGGGAATTTGCTCCATGTAACTGGAATCCTATAATATAAATCCCAGCAATAAAAGTGGTAGGGCTATAGCCCTACCAGCCTCTCCCCCTCTGCGGTCCCTGGGGATTTAATCCGCGAATACTATATAAAGTTTGCCATAGTTGTCAACTCTCTTAGATAACCCAGAGTCTCCCGGGTACGGCACCAATCCACCTATTCTGTCTGATAAAATAAAACTTTGTAAAAGTTAAAGATCATAGTACTAGTCCAGTTCTGATGGCATTTGTTGTCGTCGTTGTTGTTGTTTTTTTTTTTACTTTTCCTTCAAACGACTGACTTGTACCTCATTCAAGACAATGTGTGGGGGATATGGCGTCGGATAGAACTCAACGGGCGCTTTCCATTTACTCAAAATTTCCGGGATTTCCGGTTCGGCGGTAAATGGAACACGTTTCGTCGGTTCGTCCCACTGGAAAATTCCCAGAAAAAGTGGAAAATCCAAAAAGGTGGTCCCGTTTTCCCGGGTGGAATTTCCGAACGGAATCTCGTGTTCCATTTACGTTTCTCGTAGTTTGTACCAGTTCCAGGTCCACGGTCGGGCACCTCCACTTACCGGGGTTTACGACCAAATGGAACAACTTTTTTACCAATCGGAAATTCCACTTTTGCTACCACCGAAATTTTCGGGTTTTTTTCCTAAATGGAAAGCGCCCAACGATTCCACATTCGAACAACAAAACAAGTGGTCGTGCAACTCTTGGAGAGATTGCAAACTCGTTCCCAGGGTTCTATCCTACCCGCCCTACGGACGGACGGGTAGGAGATTGCGCCAGAAGACGCTGAAAAACTCTGGGTATCCTTAGCTCAATCTCAAATTGTAGCAGACCAATGACGAAGCCATTGACTTCAAGCTCAGTAGCAGATGCGCTTGCAGAATGTTACAAGAACGCAGGACACTGGGGATCACGAAGAGAAATCTCTTAGGGACGGACCAAGTTTTCTAATGGTCCGTCCCTCAAGTCACTGAGACAAAATGGATTTCGAAATCTTGCAAAACTGGCTTCCTGGTCTTACTCGGCACAGGTTAAAGATCGCAAGGCACCATCGGATCTAGCCTCCCACGCAGGCGTTTTTAGGGGAGCTCGTATTTCTTCCCTCTCCACAAACGCCTGCTCAACAGAGGACAACATTCCTTTCCCACGCTTAGCCAATGACGTTGTACTTTCCAAATTCTGGAAAGTTGACCTTGACCGCAGGGTAACCCGATAATCACGCCATCTGCATGAAACTTTAAGAAACCTTCATGACCTCAAATAAATGTTAGTCTCAGAGCGGCAAAAGTAAGATTTACTCAGTCAGATTTTAGAATTCTCTGTGCACTACATAACCTTAGCGAGCGAAAGAAAAGAAGGAAAAAGGTAACTCTAGGGTCGCGTTCTGGGTCACGTTTTCTCACTATCACGAGCTTATGAGTCATGTTTAGCCTGTCAACACTTTATTTAAAAACCGTTGATTGGTCACTTACCACGCGAATGCAACAATGGGAAAGGAATGTTGTCCTCTGTTGAGCAGGCGTTTGTGGGGAGGGAAGAAATACGAGCTCCCCTCCCCTCCCCAACAACTGGAAGTTCTACCTGTGAAGATGGGAAGAAAACATGTACACAATTTTTTGTTAAGACATCTTTTGATTTGATAATGCCGACTTCTCGAAGCAATGAAAATCTTCAGCGAGGCTACCAATTAAATTCGTCATTTTCAAAAATTTTATATTACACGCATGTTTTACGTTTGCTTCTCGCCTGCTTTTAACGGATCCTGACCCCGGTCCCCGGGATCTTGACAGCTGTAATCCGATATCACTGTTGAAAGTAATTTGCATACTGAGTCACAAAACGTCCGTAGGGCGCTTTATCCTTCAGATTGGCGCTTCCTTCTGCGGTATCCAGCAGCATTTTGAGACAAAAGTTGTTGACAGATAAGGAAGAGAGGGTTTACTACGTGTTGAATTAACATAAGCGAACTTCGTTAGAAAGCATGCGTGTTGGTTATGAGTCTCAAACAGAGTTTAATATAGAATGGCAAACTTGAACAGATGGCAACGGGAAACATTTTGCCGTAAACGTAGACCTGAAACAAAGAATAGGGTAAGTACTTTAACATTTAGAACTTTGTTTGTGAATATTAGCAAGACTTTTTAGGACAGACGTTTGATGACCTTTACCTGGTCGACTGACGATGGTCACGCATATGTTAAAGATGGCGTTACTTTATGTTGTCTGTAAAACGATTTTCAAATAATTTCTGAGAAGCTCAAAGAGATTTCCCCAAAATAATTTTTACATAACATAAACGTTAGATGCCTGTAGTGTATTTCCCTTCAATCTGAAAAAATTCTGATCAAAGGCACATGATGAAAATCGTCGTTTTTTTCAACGACCTTTCGTGGGTAAACATCAGGTAGCCGTACGCTTTAGTTTTTTTATAATTACTCAGACGGTTGTAATGCTAAAAATATTATACATTTTGATCAACGACGAGTTAAACTTAAAATTTTAGCAATAATTTTTCTTCCTAGCGCGGTTGTATTGAAACGCGAGTCCAGCGAATCGTGATGAATTTCAACCCTGTTTTTGGCTTGCGAAATCGACGGTGGGGCTTGAAACGATTTTCTTCGTTTTTCTCGGAAACGAACAGATCTTTCGAAGAAAAAAATACATAGCGTTTGTATACTTACTAAAGTCTACCAGTCTGCAAAAGAAGAGCGATTTTGATTTTTTTAGCCTTGCCACGAATCGGCGATTTTGGTCGATTTTTCCATGGATTCGCTCTTAAGGGTTGGGGATCATTTCGGGGGGCTTCACAGTACTCTTTACCACAACACATGCTTGCAGTTTGTTTTAATTTGGAACTATGAGGAAATCATCCTCTCAGTTTCCCTTAGTTCAGCTTACAGTTCAGGCCTCTGTTGTCCAAAGGCTAGAGAGCGCTATCCACCGGATAAGTCTCTATCCAGTGGATAGTGCAATTAGTTTCCCCAATTATCCGCTGGATAGTGATTTATCAGGTGGATAGTACGATTCAACGTCTGAACAACCAGGGCTAGCAGAATTTGCAATTCCGTGAACCTTGAAACGTCTCACGCTATCCAGAAGTAAGCCATTAAGGTCGTAAACTAACAAAGCTTCCAAAGAGCTGATTGGTCGATTTTCTCCTTTTCTCCTCAATTACATACTATATCTTCTGGACGAATGATTCCACTCATGGCTTATTATATAAACGGAAGTACGTTACTGTTTACAGATACTCTCTCCTGCGCACACGCTCCCGCTACTTATTCCATTAACAAATAGCAATGATCGAAAAATGGAAAGCGCGCACGGAACGATGGGAAGAGAAAAAAAGGCGGGAGCCTCTCTTCTCTCTTTCCCCTTCCCATCGTGCCCCGCGCGTTACAAATAGGGCTCTGCAAAGGAGAGAGTTACAGCTAGATGCAACTATTACTGGGGAACGGGCTTATAAGCCGACGTTTACGGTGGCCCTGCAACGGAGTTCCAAGCAGATGTTGAAAATGATGCTGACAAGTGCGCAGTTAACGTCCAAAACGTTTAGCGGAGCATAGTATTAAGACTAACTTAAGAACAAGTAAAGAGGGCACACGGCCTGGCTTGTACCTAATGCATCCGCACAAACATATCATTGGGCAGTGGCAGCCATGGAAAGCTATGTTGTTCTTATTAGGGATCAGTGATCATGGTAATGGTCAGGCCTATTAATTAAAAGGACAAAGCCGTACGGGATAGAGAAAGTGTGTCACTTACTCAAAGCCTCCTTGGCTTGGGGCGTGGTCAAGTTTCACCGGTGTCAATTGACATATTTATGAGCACTAAGCTCTTGGTACTTCGCGATCAAAGATTTTTTCAGACTTTCAACCTCACGTTTTGGTTTTATTTCGTCATCATTATCACTATTAACGTAGAAATGACTGTGGTACGTCTTGGCAACATTTTTGGTACAAGTGTCTTTAAAAAAAAGACAAAAATGAGCTCGGCTTGGTTACTATCAAAAACTTGAAGAAATTACCCTTTTGAGATGAATAGAACCTTACTTAGTTTTTACACCAACCAGCTAATTATAAATATCCTTTCTCCTGTTTTTACTTTTTGACGGAAATGAAAACCCTTGAAATCAAAGGATAACCCGAGACAGAGTACATTATAAGGGACAGACCATTATTTTTTTGACAGGGAGTGTTGGAAAATTTTCACATGCAAACATGTTTTTTTCACCTGCATACAATTTATTTCAGTGTTTACAGCCTCTGTAAACAATTTATCCTCTCCGTCCCCGTCCTCCCGTCAAAAAGTGGAACTGATCAATATTGAGATATGACGTACGTTTTGTACCAGTTCGCAATTGTAAATGGGAGACATTAAGAAATGCTACTTTTCGAAAGACTACTGGAAAGTTTTAGAGAGCGAATGGCGAAATTTCCATGGGAAAATAAAAAAGACAAGCACTGATAAATCACCAAAACGAAGCCGAACGTCCTAATGAACTACCAAAACACAATTTTTTGTTCCTTATCTTATTTATGCTATGCAATGTTATTATATATGTGCCCTCTAGTCTCCAACGAAACTAAGATCGTCGTTGGCACCTCACTTTTATGAGCTCACTACGTTGGAAGAAAGTAAATCAATGCGAACAAAATTAACTGATTCTGAAATCTTATAAGAACATGAGTTTATGATGAAGATTTTCTTAAAATCCTCTTCAGATTTCAAGGCTCAAAGAAACTCCAGTTTGATTGACAGTAATGCGTAATGGAGGTAAATAAAAATAAAAAATTGAAGGCAAATTTTTTTGTTCTTTAAGATAACAATTATGGCCGGCATTTTCTTATTATTCATTTTGGAAATCTATAATAATTATAATATATAATAATTGAAGACTAGCAGTTAATTTTTTATTCCTTTGACTGTTTAATTGATTTAAAAATACCTACTGCTTCTCTTAAAATCGACATTCTAAACCTGTATGACAGGACTGACGAGAGAATTGGCCAGGCGTAATACTGTAGAAGCGTAGATAAGGGGTATTGGGACACATCTATGGCATAAAAGCTGTGAACAGAAAAAATTACGGTGCTTGGAAGCCACTGATCATGACTGGCCAAGAGATACAGCTATCATAATAAACATAGTCTAAGAAAGTTTAGTGCTATATATGTTTCTCATCATTAGGTCTGTTTTTGCTGTGATTTTTCACCATTGCAGGATCCAGTCGACAAGTATTAACCTTTCTTCTGACTATCAACGAAGTCACACATATAGTCAGCAAACATCTGGCTGAAATACAGCAATAGGCCAGGCGACTATCCAATGGGTAAAATCCACTATTCCATTTACAGCGAGCAAAGAGAATGTACCCAAAGTTATTCCTGTAAACCACGCAAAAATAATACTGTGGATATAAGATCGAGTGATTGTCACTCGATGTCGAAATGGGCAAATCAATGTAAACGCTCGTTCCAAGGAAATGAGAACGAGGCAGACGACGTACAGAAGTGGCAGCGAACATGGCTTGAAATGCGGTGGAAACATTTCCGTACTGAGTATTCTCGGCCAAATCGCTGTAAAAAAGTAGTATTCCATATGTTCCGATTGCTACTGGTTCTGTGAAGCCAATGAGCAAATCCGCTACAGCCAAGTTAATTTGCAAATTAATACGAAGCAGGGGCACCCAAAGGCAGTTTTCGGAAAATATCTGTTCGGAAGGCGATTTGAGATCTAGAATTTTCTGAACGTTTGTTGTAAAATTTCTTGTTTGCCTGCCTCTCCTAGGATTTTCGAACATCTACAAAATGGTACAATTACCTATTTTTAACGGATTTTACCCTAAAAAAGGCCACCTAGGATTTTCGGGAGCCTTTTCCTGGCTGAAATTTAATTTTTGAAAAGGTAAGTTTTGATCCCTATAATTTTCGGATCACTATAGACTTTCAGCTGGGAAATCCGAACAGATGAAAAGTTTTTAGGGGATTAAAATATGCCTATATCTAACGTTTAAATACTAAAATACGTTCAACAATGCTATGTTAAGTGGTTTTGAACTATATCCTCGTTGGGTGCCCCTGGCGAAATGCGTTTTAGCTTGTTTTGATGACACCAGAAAATGTATACAGTGGAGCCGGTGTTGGCAGTTAGAATGAGGAGTGACTCAAATGCGGCCATACTGCATATTACAATAGCTGTAGTGCTAGCCATCTCAGTTAATCATTGTACACGTTATAATTACTTTATCCGTTTAGCTGGTTTTTTTTTTCTCGCATTCTCTTGTTTGTTCAGTCTTACCAAAGTCCCAGGCTTTAATGTGGCCAAATGAACAAACGAAACCCTCAGGTGTCGGTTATCCTGTTTGCAAGGGCCTCCAAGCAATTTAAAATCCAAAGCCGTAATTATCAAAAAGAAAATTACGTGTTAAATAGTGGCGGATCAAGACAATCAGACAAGGACGGAGGGGGGGAGGGGGCGGTCTCGAAAAAAATGTTTTCGGCCCGTCGAGCCTCAGTTTGGTTTTAAATTAAGGGGGAGGGGCCTCCTTTAAATCCGCCACTGCTAAAACAGCACGATCAGGTTATTCACCGGCCTCCAGTAACACAAAACACGAACCGATGCCGCTTTGGCTCTGTCATCCATATGTTATTTACCTCAAAGCAAAAGCTTTCATTAAAAAACTGACCGCTCCTTATAAAAACTGCCAAGAACTATAAATAGGGGAAATTTATGTATCATCACCTGCGCTCCGATCCTTATCAAGAATCTGCTAAGAGAGCGAATCCATGTGCCCCATGATAATTATTTGAAATCTATTTACAATTCGGGCGCATGCGGCGAAGGTTACTTTTGTCTGCTGTTTCCGTGACCCGACCGGACTACTTTTACGTGAACGCGACATGTTTCTCCATCAAGCAGCAGTTATAGGAATTAAATTCATTGCCGCCCGTTTTCTGCGAATTATGCGACAAGTAACATCGTTTTAAAAAATCATTTATTCTAGACTGTGATAGGTTACCATTACAACGATTTCACTTCTAGAAGCTTCAAATTACATGTACCGTGCACGTGTGACTTTTCAATCTTATGAGTGATCTGAACAGTGCTTCCAAAGGTTCAAAACTTACTTCAGAATGATAGTTAAGACTTAACAGTAAATGTGACTGTTTTGCAAACTAGGGAGTAAAAAAAAGGTGCCCGCATAAGAATGATCAGATATAAATTCCTCGGTGTAACGTACGATAGTTTTTCTACCTTATAAGCCCCCACTTTTAACCACCCTCCCCTCCACTGCCAAAAATGTGTAGGCCCATCTACCTGTAAACAAAAAATTAGAAGCTTCTCCTATGTGCCCTCCTAAAACCCCTCAAGTTAGGTTAGGTTTTGTTTTCATTTTTCATTTTCCTGTGCTCGTTTTCCGTTCCTCGTTTTAGTAACATTCCGTCTTACGGTAGTGCGACTCGAGGAGGCGGCGAACATTCAGACCATTCAGGCTAGCTTCGTAAAGGTTAACGAAATAAAAAAATAAGGAATACCTACTGGCTGAGGTCAACTCGTATAGAAAAAGGCAGCCGAGCCATCAGCGCCTCATTTGTTTCTTAACGTAGCTCACAGCTAAAAATTAGTAAATAAATAAATAAATAAAAATACAGAACTTGAACGTGTGTGGACCCCACTGTACTGTGCAAATCACGTCCTTCTCGGTCTTTTAAGGTATGTTATGCAGGTAAGTTGGCAACGTCAATGCTTTTTAACAGAGAAACTAAATCTTTTTATTGCCTCTTCAAACGGAGGTATTGGTCTATTTAAAATAAAGGTAAGGTACAGTACTTATTTGATTGCAACAAAAAATCACCATAACTGAATAACTAAATAATGAATACAGGAGAAATTACAGAAAAATGGGTAATTACAAAAAAAATTGGGGCTATAAAAGAATTCAATTAAAGTTCCTGTTACTCTATATTGTCACTACATAATTATTATTTTCTTTTTTACAAAAATGACTAAATTTACCTATAATCTTACAGGTTTGCTGTTATCTACTCTTAAAAAATATAACATTTCATTAGGATCATTAAGATTCGTAAAGGAAAATTTTACATCACTAATTCAAATGCGAGCGAAGAGCTCTTGTCTTACATTAAATCAACTCCAAACAAAATATCAAGATAATATGCATGTTATTCACCTCCAATCTGATTTTTTGCTTATACTAAGTACATGCTAAATCAACTACGGCACGTATAGCTGCGCAGCCGTTCTTTGTATATGAACTTTGTTTAGTATTATAAACCTCTAACGTTAGTTTTGTAAGAAAGGAATACACTTATTGTACTGATTACACATCACTATAGAAAATGAAATATGGGGGAAAAGAAAATTACTTCGTTATTCAATTGCTAGCGAGCTAAGGCGAGACAACACACCAGAGGTATTTTAGAGTGTTCGGTTGTTACATATTTAGCAATTATTGAATGAGGCTGAGTAGGATGTAAAGAATTATGCAGATCGAGGAGGATGTTATCCACGAGCGATATATTTTGCGTATTTTTGCATTTATTCCGTGCAGTTTTAGTTAGACATTCAGCTACGTCATCTTCGGATAGCCGTGAACGCTATTTTAGTTCACTCGTGATCGAATAACAGCTAGTCGGCCTTGCCTTGTACCGAGGTTGATCGATGGTCTAGTTCCCATGCAGCCTCGTTTCCAATCCAATATACCATTGATTAACCTTGTTTTCAATGAAATATACCATCGAATCGATGGTCAAGCAAGAGTCTGCTGAAGGTAACTTTATGAGATATCTTTCCCCAAGAAAACTTGAGTATCTAAATATCATGGTCTTAAATAGCAGAACTTATGGAAATCATACCTCCAAGCTCAAAATGTTATCCATTTTTCTTCTTAGATTAATAACCAACTTGGCTAGGCATGAAAATGATTGTTTGAGAATGCTAAGCCTCGGGGTGTAGATAGTCACGAGGTCTCATCCACGATTTTTCTTGTTTTCCCAGAAACACAGTCAAGCTTACTGGAAGTGATTCATTATACAAATTTTAAAAAACCGACATTTAGGTACAGCTGTATATTTTTTCAAACTGACATGAGTTCACATCCGGCTTCATCCGGATATGAAAGCGGATGTGATCGTCGCAGTTAAATGAACAACCTAAGCGTTTAAGTTTTTCTTTTTTCTTTTTTTTTTTTAATCTAAGAGCGAGTACTGGGCCCTAGCCTGTTTGCATTACGACTAAAAATAGACTTTGGCGTTTGCAAACAACTGGAACATTTTGTACCGGAAATCACCAATTTTTCGTTTCTGCGCCTTTGTTTGCATCTGAGACACGCGGAATTTTCACATAACCAGAAAGTTAACCTCATTTAAATTAAGGCTATAATAATTGTTCATGTTCGCGAAATAAGATGGGCCAACAAACGATAATCGTCAACAACAAAAAAAGGATTTTGTCGCCTGACAAAAAATCTCCTTAAATGCTTCATTTGTTCAACGAATTTTGGTGGCCGGGCCATTCTCCACTCTCTTCTAAGCATTCTTTTCTAGAGATAAAAACGTCTTTGGTTTTGTACTTTTTACCCAGGATGAAACTTAAACAACAGTATTAAGTTTTTTAAACAAAATTAATTAGGAAAGTAATAATTAACAGTGTTGACCTGTGCCTTAACAGATTTCATAAAATATATAGAGATATAATTTTTTTTGAAAAGAAAAAGCTTGTTAGTGCTGTAACTCAGTTGTTTGTATGAAATTCCTCACAATATTTGTCAAGGCAAAAAGCCGCGTCTTTTAGTTTTAGTATACAACTACCTTTCGAGTGTCAAAATATGAACTAAAACACACAGCAATTTGTCCCTCCATGGTCACCGCAATTCCAGTAAAATCAAGTCCACGTTTATCACGCAAAAGAATTCTTCGCACAAGTTTCCCATCCACACTGCATATCTCCACTGCTATGAGCCCATCCTCATAGTTGTAACCAGCGATGACAACATGTTCACCTGCTGAGCGAGGTGAAAACAACATATAGTCTAAGTTTAATCCGACGCCAGATTTGAATTTTGCAATCTCCTGTCCCTCCATTGTGAATACATGAACACAGAAGTAATCGCTGAAGTCTCCTTTATAGTGCCTTATCAAGATGCGGCCATCGTAAGTAGCAGTGCAATCAGCTAAACACTTGTCGCCTCCACTCTTGAAAAACTCAAAACTACGCTCAAGATCACCATTCTGATTGTACACATGAGCCCTCCTAAATGTCAATATTACTAGTTTGCTGCCGCTAACTATCAGTCTCCTCCCGTATTTCACAGGAAACTTGTACTGTAGGTGAGCGGTTTTGTTTAAAACCTGCACTTCATCGCATCGTTCTTCATTGTACAGTCCGATCAGTAAATAGATCTTCTCGCTAACGTCTTCAGTAACGAGATCAGCAATTGTAATCTCTGTTTTAGCATCATCAGTTTGGGGATTAAAACTAAACTGAAACATACCATTGTCATCATAAACATGCACGGTTTTCCCCATCTCTACTGTAATCAGAAACTGTCCCAGGGTGTTCGTAGCTATACCGGATCAGTTTGGTTTTCTGGGCAACCGAGCTCGATACGACTTTATCGAGCTCGATATGTCAACCGGCCTCGGTTTGTCGATACCGAGCTCGAGGCCTCTCACTTTTCGGATCAGTTTAGTTTTCTGGGCAACCGAGCTCGATACGAGTTTATCGAGCTCGATATGTCAACCGGCCTCGATTTGTCGATACCGAGCTCGAGGCCTCTCACTTTTCCGGGGGGACAAAGTGAAAATGGTTATCGAGCTCGATGACTTATCGAGCTCGATGACTTATCGAGCTCGGTGACCTATCGAGCTCGGTGACTTATCGAGCTCGGTTTTTCAAGAGAAGAAAAAAAGAGAAAAAATGGAAATTAAAGCAATAATGACCACATGGAGTACAAAATCTAAAACGCCTTCTCGTTCTCAATTCCTTACGGACAAAAAACATTGTGTGGCTGGTCGATTAATGTTGTTTTGGTATTTAAAAAAATATTGACAAAAAAACATTATTTTTTACCCTTTCTTCTTTGATATATTTGACCCGAGACTACAGTCCGTCAACGGCGCGTGAATTGAACGATTTAGTTTTAAAACGCAGACCTCTCACCAGCCTTGTTTTCCATGCAACTCAGGTAAATTAAGGCATGGGTCAACAGCCATTTTACTGTAAAAATGAGGGGGGCTGGTCTATAATATGAATGGTTTATCATGAAGCAGAAAATACCAAAAAATATTACACAACACCAAAAATGATGCTTTAAAACAGACCAAAATTATGCAAATTAGGTCACGTGACCTTACAGCTCCTCAAAGTTTAAAAATATCTTTAAGAAAAAATGGGCACACTTTTTAGCAAGAGTTATCTTACTTTACTACCCTAAGAAGATACAAAATATAAGCCGTTACAAAACTGTGCTTGGCAACTTTCAAATATCTCGTCTATTTTGAAAATAAACGGGTTTTTCGACTAGTACCCAGTCTCCCAAGACAAATGTATCATTTTAACATGCCTTTCCTTTGAAAAATCTTGACATTGCCAAGCGCAGAAATGACATACTTAACGGCCTTACAATTATGAAACTAGTAGAAAAATGAGGGAAACAAGAAAATGTTTGTCCATTTAAGTTCAAGGGTTATTTGGGCGTGGCGTGACACGTGACCTTATTTGCATAATTGGAGCATACCAAATAGATAAAAACTAGCCGTTTATGTGTCTGACAAGTTTTCAGCTTGCGACTGCTAATTTATCGAAAGATAGACCACCCCCCTACTTTTTGACTTGACACCTGGGGACCCATGCCTTAATTACCTTGAGAAGAATCGTGTTGATTTGAAAAAATTTTAAGAGCCTTGTTTTTCCCGCTTGAATCTTTTGACTCCGTAGGTACGCAATCAGCGATTCAATGCATCAAAGAAAATATAATTTTTTTTGTCTCCTTTTTATTTGTAATGAATTTTTCTTGATTTTATGCGAACAAACAAACTGCTCCTTCCATGATATAAGGTGATGTAAACTAATACCCTTCTAATACAGTTACAATAAAGAGAAAAACGACACTCATAACACATTAATTCTTCAAGATGAGAAACGTTACTAGCAAACTTAGGAATAAGATAAAGAGTTTATGCTTAAAATTATTTAATCTAGATGAAAAAATAATAGAAGGAGATACACACGCTATATGCTTAAGATCAGTGTCAAGGCAATTAAAAAGAGTGGTAGCAGAGTAAGCTAGAGTAAGCAGATGTGCGCTTTCCAGAATTAGACCTAGGGTATGGAACTTGAAGATTAAAAGCACAAGCTCTGGTGCGCAGACCAGTTGAATTTACGTTAAAGACAAAGAGGAGCATCAGGATTATTAAGGATAGTGAATAACTGAAAAGTACAAGTTCGCTTAGTTTCATAAGGTCGAAAATAGGCAGCCATTTGAGTTTGGAAAATAAGCTTACAGATGGTTGAGAGAAGTCGGCATCAAGGAGTAATCTAGCTGTACGTTTTTGAAGGAGAGGAAGACGAGACAATAAATAATTGAAACAATTACCCCATGCACTCGAACAATAATTGAAGAGGTTCTGAATACAAGAGTTGAAGAAACATAGAGCACAGTGATGATTGAGAAACGGTTTGATCCTTCTTAAGAGAGACAGTCTACTGTTTACAATTGAACATCTATTTTCATTGTGTTTCTCCCATGTAAGAAGGCAATCAGGAGTAACAACAAGTTGTTTAGCATGCTGAAGTTCTTCAATTAACTTCCCAATAATCATCAAATCAAGAGAATGATCATTCAGGCGATAAAATTTCTGTTGAGTCGTAATCTAGATAGACTTACTTTTAGACGTGTTGAGGGCTATGTCGTTTAAATTAGCCCATGCAAACACGCCAGTGTTTAAAGTCCGGACAGCATCTAGAGCCTTAGCTTATATCGGGGTGAATAATTTTCATAGCGCGTTTTTGCAGCCTTTCTAGGTCTTCGCTAAGATAACCAGAATGGAGAGAATGCATGTGATGTAAAATAGAAGTAGCTCTCTTCTAGCAACATGTGATTTCTTAAACTGTCTTAGAAAATATAATCTTGATGAGACCTTTCAAACTAGTTCTGACACATGGACATTCCACTTTCAATCACTGCTTTTATAATATTAAGTCCCAAGAATTTCACACTCTTTACAGTCTCTAGGGTCTGATGGTAAACACAGATAGGGTCAAATTCTGGTTCGTTCCTTGCGAAGCTAATCCTGAGCTCTTTGCATTTCCTTTCGTTTAACGAGTATTTAAACTTTTCGTGGGTGCACTTTAAGACTCTTTTATCTAGTTTGTTTCTGCTTAGTTTCCATTGATGGTTAACGAATAAATAAGCAAATTTTCTTTCTCAGTTTTAGAGAAAGAATTTTCTATCAAACTAGACGATTGCACTTCGAGCAACTCTTACGCATCTTCCGTTGCATCCATAACTCGATATACGCACGCTAAGCGTGAACAACTGAATTCTTAATTTTCCTTGATTTTTAGCGAACAAACAAACTCCATCTTGCATGAATCTAGGGGGGCTGTCACGGGTTACTGTTGCAGATCGGGAAGAAAATTATTCAGAATGACTATAAAATTGTTACTATTTTCAATTAATTAATTTATTTATTTAGTTAGTTTTTAACTCAACGTGCATGCATACGTCTGTGTTTGGTTTTCAATCCCTTGTCAACAGTTTTGTTAAGATTGGAAGTTTTTTCTGTACAGGTCGGATGCATCTATGATAAGCTTGGAGGCAGCTCTTCAGAGCGGCATATTGTGGTATCCCTCAGTAAAACAGAAAGTGTTCATATCCAGAAAAATATACCTTTTCCCAAAAAGCGGTTTGCCGTTACAACTCCAGTTTTCTAATGTGGCCATGAAAAACCCGAAAATGATATCTTCCTGCTTTATATTCATTTACGAACAATGTCTGTTCACTACGACTTCTTGAGAAGACCTGGCAGCAGTTGTTTTTGTGAGTAATAAATTTATGTCGATATTCTTGCGGTGTAATTTGTCTTGTTATTGCAAGAGTAATTTTCCTGCTTCAGTCGGATTGTTCAGAGATAACAAAAGTGCATAACTTTTCGCTTGTGAGCTTACTTTATAATTAACTTGTTTTGTAAAGGATAAACAAACGTTAAAAAACGGAGGACACTTTATACGAATTGGATATTTCTCGACCAATTTGTGGTCTTTTTCCAGCTGAATGTCAGTCTTTAATGTTCCCTGCTATCAGAGGTCTCTAACGACAAGGCAAAAATGAGAGAAAGGGGAGAGACTCCCCTTTCTTTCATTTTTGCCTCGTCGTGAGAGACCTCTGCTAGCAGGGAATCTTTACGGCAGACTTCTCAACGATTCAGGCTCTAATTATTTGCGAAACATCTTCGGCCTTCGGCTGTTGGTTTGAGTGGAGAAGTTTTCCATCATTGTCGTCGAATTTGGGTATTTTGTACTTAGGAAAAAGAGACGAGAAAACACAGCTAAACAGGTCATCATGATTAAAAATCTTTATTTACGCACGCCCTTGCGTAAATAAAGATTTGATCGGACTTATGTAGGCAAGCACGCGCGCTACGTTATAATGCCCTTTGTCAATATTTTTTTAAAATACAAAATATTTTTTTTAAAAGACTCGCCGCCAAAACAACTTTAATCGACCAGCCACACAATGTTTTTTGTCCGTAAGGAATTGAGAACGAGAAGGCGTTTTAGATTTTGTACTCCATGTGGTCATTATTGCTTTAATTTCCAAATTTCTCTCTTTTTTTCTTCTCTTGAAAAACCGAGCTCGATAAGTCATCGAGCTCGATAAGTCATCGAGCTCGATAAGTCATCGAGCTCGATAACTATTTTTACTTTGTTCCCCCGGAAAAGTGGGATCAGTTTAGTTTTCTGGGCAACCGAGCTCGATACGACTTTACCGAGCTCGATATGTCAACCGGCCTCGATGAACAAATCGACCTCGGGAAACCGAGCTCCATACGGCTTTACCGAGCTCGATATGTCAACCGGCCTCGATGAACTAATCGACCTCGGAAAACCGTCCTCGATATGTCGATACCGAGCTCGAATTGTCGAGGACGGTGAAGCAAGGACTCTCACTTTTCCGGGGGGACAAGTAGAATGTTATCGAGCTCGATAGGCCTCACTATCGCGCTCGAGTTCTCGTAACCGCGTTTAAATGGACCGACCGAGTGTCGCGTGTTTAAATTGATCCTTGTTAAGTTATCAATTGTTTGTGCTTTTACAATAATAAGTCAAGGTGCTCCCTTGGGTCTAGCTGTAGAGATGAACTAATTTGTTTTCAACTTTAGGCTTGTTAGCCCGCATAATTAACTGACTAACGCTAACGGCGCGTAAATTGACAAAACCATAAGCTCATCAAGCGCTGAGATTTCGGATCAGTTTGATTTTCTGGGCAACCGAGCTCGATACGACTTTATCGAGCTCGATATGTCAACCGGCCTCGATAAACAAATCGAGCTCAGGAAACCGAGCTCGATACGGGTTTATCGAAGTCGATATATCAACCGGCCTCGATGAACTAATCGACCTAGAGAAACCGGATCAGTTTAGTCTTCTGGGCAACCGAGCTCGATACGACTTTATCGAGCTCGATATGTCAACCGGCCTCGATAAACAAATCGACCTCGGGAAACCGAGCTCGATACGGGTTTATCGAAGTCGATATATCAACCGGCCTCGATGAACTAATCGACCTCGGGAAACCGTCCTCGATATGTCGATACCGAGCTCGAATTGTCGAGGACGGTGAAGCAAGGACTCCCACTTTTCCGGGGGGACAATTACTGAATGTTATCGAGCTCGATAAGCCTCACTATCGCGCTCGAGTTCTCGTAACCGCGTTTAAATGGACCGAGCTCGGTTTACGTTAATCGTAGCTAATCGAGCTCGGTCGCCTAGAGCTAGTTTTCTGGGGGAGAATTGTCGAGCTCTGTCTCATGCAAGTCTTAGTAAGTCCTGGATTACCGATATGAGTGTTTAAAATTTTCATTGAAACTAGCCAAATGTGGCCAAACCTTTAATTACTTGTCATAGAGTCTGTTTCGCTCGAAAGCCCTGATATAAAACGGTACTGGGATAGTGGATCTTACCGCATTTTTTAAAATGAGTATTGCCTGGCAATTACAAGCACTGAAAGTCAGAAACCGCTTGCAGCGTTAAACCTTTTTTTTCTCACAACTTCGAAGTTGTTGCAGTATATGAAAACGAAACGATACGATACTTCTCTACATTCGCTAATGCCCCTCCTTTTTTTTGTAGCGGTCAGTCACTGCTTGTCTTTGCCTTTAGCCCGCCCCAAGCTTAATAAAATACGGGGTTTAAGGCTTTTAAAGTCTAATGATGTAGCCTTCTTATAAGTTAAAAACAAAGTGTTTATTACATGAGTTGCATTTACGTTGTCTTTTCAATTTTTATCAAAAAGCGATTGATCTTGTTACATAGCGGAAGTAGCAAACTGTTATTGTACACTTATTGTAATCGAAAATAATCACTTTCAATTCCTGTCTATATTTCGTATGTTGTCATCGTTTTGACACTAATTTGATTAAAGTCAAAATGTACTTATACAAGATCATAATAACATCAACGTCTTAGCTAGTGTTGTTAATAAAGAGCAGGCTCCAGTTGTTCAAAAGGTGGATAGCGCTACCCACCGGATAAAGAATAAACCATCGCCGGGATGGTGGCAGTGGCCTTGGTTTTCACTGTTTAGCTATTTATCCGGTCGATAGCGCTGTCCATCTTGTGAACAACTGGGGACAGTTCAATAATATCTCGGCATTAACCTTAATGAGACAAACAATAACTAAAATGTCTTTCATTCAGTCTATCTACATATTCATTTTTCCACCAAAGAATGGACCTGAATTGAACGGGCAAGTTGGAGAAGGAGCTAAACTGGGACCAAGCCCAATTTTACCAGTTCTCATAATTCCTCTTTTACGTGGTCTCGGTAAAATTGGGCCTTACCCAAAGACTCACAAGCCACGTAATTTATCGCATCACTGTTTAGTTTGGTTTGAGATATATATCCTTTGAAAAAGATCGCGAAATATTGCTCTGAGATTTTTAACGATCTATGTGCTGAAGATCGGGGAAAATTACCGAGGAGAATGTCATGTAAAATAGAAAGATCTTCAACATCTCCTCGAAAGAAGTAAAATGGCACAGCTAACCGTTTTATTTTTAAATGAGAAATGACAAAAAGCTACGTGTAAGTCAGCAAGTCTGCATTTGTATGAAAAACTGGCATACTAACAGAAGCATGCTACGGAGGTAGTTCATTCTACGAGGGTGTCAGGAACAGATCCAGAACTTTTTCTTTGGGGGGAGGGCACAATATACGTTAATTGAGTTCAAATTCTCTTGTAGTTGTCCCAAAACATTCACATTTTGGAAGGACGAAATGCAAACGCAAAAAGGTTAACTGTTTGCGGATAATAATTTGGATCTTATTCTCCAGTTTGTTTTCGCCTCGTGCTCGGACAGACATTCCTTCTGCAATGTTTCATTTTAAGTTTTCCTCTTCTCCGGATCCGCTATTGAACTGCTGTATCTGGTAAGCCTAAATAGTTAACGTAAGCGGCTGAAGGCAAAAGCACTACTTCTCTTGTTAACTTATCTTGTCGATTTAGTCTGGTGTGCTGCAGCAGTAAGCAGCACGAATGCTAGAATTTTTTGATATTTAGCCTTCCCGTCTTGGCTTTTTGGCTAAACTGCTGAATAACCTACCACTCTAAAGCAACCCCTAAAGATAGGTGAATACGCAGCTACTTTACCTGCTAGAGGCCTCTTTTCCCTTGTAACCGGCGGGTGAGAATAGCACTGAGGAAAAGAGGCTTGTACTAGCAGGGAAGCGGATACCCATTCACTACGTATCTGCGTATACACTTGCTAAGTTTCTTTTAAATATGCGCGTATCCACTTTGAAATACACTTAAGACAGCGGATAAAGCTTACAGTATGTCTATTTGTCGTTCTAAAAGCCACCGAAGGTAGAAACGCGGATAAACGGGAATAACTGGTATCCACGTATCCAGCTCTTACGGGGATACAGCTTCGAATTGGCAGCCGTATTCTGTAGTGAGTTTTGTCTTGCCTGCGGAAGAAGCATTTTTTTTCGCGTTTTCCAGGCGAGCGAAGGCAAGCGAACGCGGCGACCTGAAATAAGTCTGTGTCCGCAAGCTATTTTTGAGCGTGATACACGCGCGATTGTGGAAGGCGCGAGAAATAAACGCCCCCTTCGCGAGCATCTCGCGCTTGCCTTCGGTCGCCTGAAAAACCTCGAAAAAATAACGCCTGTTCAAATTTTACGCTTAACACGGGATCAAAACAGCCTTCCTCCTCTTCCACTTTAAAAGGATGGGGAGCGCGGAGTTAAATAGTAATGTGACTTTGGTGACTAGATCTGACTATTTTTGTTATTTCCTTCAATTTTAAAAGCCTTTCAACCATGGTTAAGCCAGTTACCTTAGCATGTGGACACTCCGGATGTCAGAGCTGTTTAGCTGTTTAGCACTGAATATCGCTGCCCTAACGGAAACAGGTGGAGAGGAATTCTGTCTGTCGAAGGAGGCCAACTCCACCTGCTGTCCCTACAGCTGGTGTCCTCTGTGACACCGGTAATAGTTGGAGCAAGGTAAGTGGGACTGTAGATAAACGATTGATAACAATACCTAGTTCTCGCCATTTAGCCCATCCAAGGAGCCATTATTCCCCATAGATAAATTGCCAAGAATCCATAAACTAACAATATTAAAACAAAGAACTGAGGTAAAATATCATTGACTCGACTAAAGTTATACTTAGAAATGGTCATATTCACACTAGGGACGGATTATTATCCGTCTGAGACGGGTTATCCGATGAATAATTCGCGTCAGACAGATAATACGTTGAAAATGGTACGGTATTAATTTTGGATGGAGAAAATCCGCCCGACTTTATCCATCTTTTTTTCCCGTGAATTTTGATAGTGTTTGAAGATAGATAACCCGTGTCTGTTGATTTAACAATTACGAATTTGTCGATACCTTTATATTCTTACACCAACATTTCCACCCTTTTTTTCAGTTGTAATTTTTACATTTTCGTCCATTAACTACAATTACGTTCTGCCTTTAGGATTGTATTGATGCCAGGAACAGCTTCGGAGAAGATTTTCTCCTTCGATGCCAGAGAAATCAAAGAGGGGAGCTGGCTGGAAAAATTCCAGCAGTAGATTTTCGTTGCATTGGGAAAGACGGGACAATGTCTGTAAAATATGTTATGTCATATTACATATTGAAAGAAGTTTAACTACAGTCTAGGCCCGGGGGCGGGGGGGCTCCGTATATAAAAGGGGCGGGGATGCTCGTCGTCTCGCTTATATTTAGCCGTAAAGGTCTCTTTTAGGGTTGCACTCGAAGAAATATCAAAAATTTATGTCTTTTCAATTCGTATTATTTACTCGATTCAGTTAATACAAGTGTAAAATGATCGCTTTTACGGGTCAAAAAAAGGTTGGGCCACGCCCAGATTGGTCTCCTTTAGGGGTTTAATTCCAAATTTCCGACGACCATCTCCACCCCTTTCATACGCGGAGTCCATCCCCCGGGAGTCTAGGTCAAAATTTTTGGGACTTTTTGTCGTCTTCTTTTCCTTCCAATGTTGGTGCACAAGATTGGGTGAATTAAATGCGATAAACAACATTGGGAAGCAAGAAGTAAAAAAACAGCGTTGGCTAAAAGTGTCCCAACTATTTTTTGCTGTGACTGATTTTCTCCAGGTTATAAATAAGTAGAAATGAAGACCTGTGTTTCACAATTTTTGTCGTCGCGGTCTTGACGTTTTTGAAGTTCATGATTACCTGCTTTTTCTACGCCTATACACGACCTGGAAATAATAGTATTCCTCTCCAGGTCAATTTTTGGTAGTCAAAAACAAAATGTATGTGAAAAAAAAGGAATGTGTAGAAAGACCGAATGAAAGACATTTTTCGTTATTGTTTGTGACCTTAAAATTAATGCAGAGACGTCATTGAACCGGCCCCGGTTGTTCAATCGAATCATTCTTTATCCGGTGGGTAGCGCTATCCACCTTTTGAACAACTGGAGCCTGCTCTTTATTAACAACACCAGCTAAGACGTTGATGTTATTATGATCTTGTATAAGTACATTTTGACTTTAATCAAATTAGTGTCAAAACGATGACAACATACGAAATATAGACAGGAATTGAAAGTGATTATTTTCGATTACAATAAGTGTACAATAACAGTTTGCTACTTCCGCTATGTAACAAGATCAATCGCTTTTTGATAAAAATTGAAAAGACAACGTAAATGCAACTCATGTAATAAACACTTTGTTTTTAACTTATAAGAAGGCTACATCATTAGACTTTAAAAGCCTTAAACCCCGTATTTTATTAAGCTTGGGGCGGGCTAAAGGCAAAGACAAGCAGTGACTGACCGCTACAAAAAAAAGGAGGGGCATTAGCGAATGTAGAGAAGTATCGTATCGTTTCGTTTTCATATACTGCAACAACTTCGAAGTTGTGAGAAAAAAAAGGTTTAACGCTGCAAGCGGTTTCTTACTTTCAGTGCTTGTAATTGCCATAAGATCCACTATCCCAGTACCCAGTATCCCAGTATCCCAGTACCAGGGCTTTCGAGCGAAACAGACTCTATGACAGTTAAAGGTTTGGCCACATTTGGCTAGTTTCAATGAAAATTTTAAACACTCATATCGGTAATCCAGGACTAACTAAGACTTGCATGAGACAAAGCTCGACAATTCTCCCTCCCCCCGCCCTCCCCCCCCCCAGAAAACTAGTTCTAGGCGACCGAGCTCGATTAGCTACGATTAACGTAAACCGAGCTCGGTCCATTTAAAAGCGGTTACGAGAACTCGAGCGCGATAGTGAGGCTTATCGAGCTCGATAATATTCTACTTGTCCCCCCGGAAAAGTGAGAGTCCTTGCTTCACCGTCCTCGACAATTCGAGCTCGGTATCGACATATCGAGGACGGTTTCCCGAGGTCGATTAGTTCATCGAGGCCGGTTGATATATCGACTTCGATAAACCCGTATCGAGCTCGGTTTCCTGAGCTCGATTTGTTTATCGAGGCCGGTTGACATATCGAGCTCGATAACCTCGTATCGAGCTCGGTTGCCCAGAAAACCAAACTGATCCGAGATTTCAATAGTTAGTCGTTTCCCGGAGATGGAACGGAGAAAACGCTTTCGTAATGGTGAGTCAAAATTGAAATAGAGAGTTTTCAGCTCCACTTTTTGTATGTGTGTATGTGTTTTGTTATATATCCGATTTTTAGCGCTAAATAAGAAGACATGTATTGCTAGGCGATCGCACTTCTTATTCCTATCTTTTTTTTAAATAGACTTTCCACTTATTCGTTACTAGAATGGAGTTTATTCAAGAACCAAAAGAGTTAGGGTTCACTTTAGAACCACCTGTTGTTTTCTATAGAATTTTTATACCCTGTGCAATACTTTTTACAGAGTCAAGTAAACAAAGACTGACATTTTTGCTTGATAGGCAGTTTTTCGGTTCGCTGAGCTTCGACCTCGTTTTCATGTTTTGCCCGAAAAATTAGTACGATTTCGCATTCGCTTAACCTCCTTTTCCCTTCTTTTGAAGTAAAGATTTTTCAGTTAACCTCCGCGTCTTGGTTTTGTTTATAACCGATTTTTAGTGAAAATAATTTAATGATTAAAGATTTTTCATTTAGTATAATCTGCAAGGATAACACGTTCAAAATTTGCCAGCTTTTATTTTGAACACATAACAGTTTCTACAATATCCAATCGGAAGACTAGAGCAAACAATATCTAATTAGAAGACTATAGCAAATAGCTAATTATATAAAAATCACTTTTCTGTGTATAGATTATGATCTCAACATTTTTTGATGACGTCAACTCTAGGAAATTTTGACGTCACTTGCTCCTTGCCAGCTACAAGTAAACTATGACATCATCCTATCTATATGACATGCATGACGTCAGCCAGCTAAAAATAAACTATGACATCATCCTTTCTGAATGGAATGCATGACGTCATCGGCATTAATTTAAAGTATGACATCATCCCATCTTAATGAGATGCATGACGTCATCTACGTTAATTTATACCGCACAAAAAGTTAATTAAATCCGCAAAGAAAAGGTTAATTCGGTGCCTTATCCACTACTTATGTGCCCTCTAGTCTCCAACGAAATAAAGATCGTCGTTGGCACCTCAATTTTATGAGCTCACTACGTTGGAAGAAAGTAAATCAATGCGAACAAAATTAACTGATTCTAAAATCTTATAAGAACATGAGTTTATGATTAAGATTTTTTAAAAGGTTGAGTTTGATCGTCCGGGTGAACGTAGTCCTGAACAGGACTGTTGTTGTTGACAGTGACTGACGTTTCGACAACCTGTGCGGTAGTCATCTTCAGAGTCAAAGTGAGTTGTATCACGTCAGTTGATGGCATTATACTCTGGTTATTGATCTGATTGGTCAATTATGTCGCGACGTTATTGATCGTCTGTCAGTTAAGCGTGATGTTATTGGCTATCAAGACTCGTAATCAGTGATTGGTGCGTTTCGATCCGTCTATTGTCACAGTTAAACAGACGTCTATTGTTAGTCAAATTGTCAGTTCTCCAGTTGTTCTCTCGTAGTTAGTTTTGCTTGATCTCGTCAATAAGTCGTTTGTACGGCGCTGGTAACTGTTGGCTACGATTCAGTGGCGTTTGCTCTAAGTTAGTAAACCAGCTTTCTAAAGTAAGACGTTGATAGTAGTCTGTAGAATACGTTATACATGTCAATTTGATGTTTCGTCTTTAAATGGTGCTCAGCAATGTGATTGTTGACGTCACCATTCCTCGTCGCGCGTTTGTGTTCGGTCAGTCGCGTGCTTAGCTTTCTGCCGGTTTCACCAATGTAAGAAGCCTGGCAGTCGCAGCATTTGATCTTGTATACTACTCCCTGTCTGTCCTCCGGTTTGTCTTTGTCCTTGACATTAGTAAGCAGTCGCCGTAAAGTGGTTATCGGTTTGTGCGCAACACATATATTGTAAGGTTGTAATATACGTGCAATAGTTTTAGAGGTGCCTTTGATGTACGGTATAGTTGCTGTCGTAACAGGGCCAGAGTTTCTCTGAGAGTTGGAATCAGTGTTACTGTGAGTGTTCCGTCTAACAAAGTCCGTGTTGTAATTGTTCTTACTAAAAACGTTGTTAAGATAATAAGTCTCGTCTTGTAGGCTGTCAGGTGAGTCGCAAACTAGTTGCACTCGTCTCGTCAGAGTCCGGATAGTAGTAGCCTTGTGAGAGGTCGGGTTGTACGAAGACTGGTCGCGAGTGACCAAGCTGTCTAGAAAAGGTATCTTACCATTTTCTTCGATTTCCTTGGTGAACTGTATGTCCGCGTTCTGTCTGTTAAGGTGTTCGTGAAAATCGTTGATTCCGTCTTTGTGTACGGCGGTGAATGTGTCATCAACGTAATGTAACCAAAGGGGTACAGTTGGCGTGTAGACAGAAACCTAAGCACGCGACTAACCGAACACAAACGCAATAACATCACGGCCTAACTGACAGACGACCAATAACATCGCGACATAATTGACCAATCAGATCAATAACCAGAGTATAATACCATCAACTGACGTGATACAACTCACTTTGACTCTGAAGATGACTACCGCACAGGTTGTCGAAACGTCAGTCACTGTCAAAAGAAACAGTCTTATTCAGGACTACGTTCACCCGGACGATCAAACTCAACCTTTTGAAATGACTCCTGGGTTCAAACCTTTCGCATTAAGATTTTTTTAAAATCCTGTTCAGATTTCAAGGCTCAAAGAAACTCCAGTTTTATTGACAGTAAAGCTTACTGGAGGTAAAACAAGTGAAAAATTGAACGAAATAAAGGCAAACTCTTTTGTTCTTTAAGATAACAATCATGACCGGCATTTTCTTATTACTCATTTTGGAAAATCTAAAATAATTATAAAATATAATATTTCAAGACTAGCAGCTAATTTTGTATTCCTTTGACTGTTTATTTAACTTTAATTTTCCTACTGCTTCTCATAAAGTCGATATTCTAATTCTGTATGACAGGATTGACGAGAGAATTGGCCGGGTGTAATACTGTAGAAGCGTAGATAAGAGGTATTGGGACCCATCTATGGCATAAGCTGTGAACAGAAAAAATTACGGTGCTTGGAAGCCACTGACTGGCCAAGCGATACAGCTATCATAATAAACAGAGTCCTGGAAAGTTTAGTGCTATATATGTTTCTCATCATGAGGTCTGTTTTTGCTGTGATTTTTCACCATTGCAGGATCCAGTCGACAAGTATCTGACTATCAACGAAGTAACACATATAGGCAACAAACATGTGGCTAAAATATAGCAGTAGGCTACTATCCAATGGATAAAATCCACTATTCCATTTACAGCGAGCAAAGTGAATGCACCCACAGTTATTCCTGCAAGCACACAACTTCAACTTCAACTTCAACTTTATTCATTCACTTTCAATTTACAATTACACGATAGCTTCCACCCGCGTATAGGAGAGCCTAATCGAGGCGGGGGAAGAGACACACAAATTTAAAGAAAGAAAAGAAAAAAAGAACTATTTTACAAACAGTACCAGCTGTCGCAAAATAAAAACTATAGTATGTATTAAGCTAATTTAATTGCAATATGATTTACACAGAGAATATAAATTTAGTTGTGTTCCTGAGCTAGTTAAATTTAAGTTGATGCATGATTTCAGTGATTTCAAGATAGTCATCAGATTTAGATAAAATTTCAAAGAGCTTATTCCTTGTCTTTTTCCGAAAGGTAGATTTTGGTAAGTTTCTCATATCTGAGGGTAAAGAATTCCAGATTTTTGGTCCAACTCTTAGAAAAGAACTACGCATTTTTTCAAGCCTTGAGTGTTCGGTATAGAAATCATCATTGAGAGAAGATCGGGTAGGATCTGAGTGCACCTCAGCAATCCTAGTAAAGGCTCTCTTAATATTTTCAGGTGCAGAATTGTTAGCAACGTCCGACATGATACTACAAAGACAATCAAAGTAAATAAAAGATAGGGGAAAGACTTTTGATTTTAAGAAAAATGGTACAGCATGTTGCTTATAATCCGTAAAGTAAATCAGGCGTAGGGCTCGTTTTTGAATTAAGAGTATCTTATTTAAATAAGTTTTAGGTGCAGAGCCCCAAGCACAGATGCCATAATAAAGATAGGGGTTGATAAGGGCTTGATAGATATTTAAGAGGGGACGTAATGGAATACTATGTCTAAGCTTTGCTAGAATTCCCACGGTTCTACTTATCTTTAAACAGATTAGGTTAATATGGTTTTTCCAGGAAAGTTCATAATCAATCAGAACACCAAGGTATTTGACAAAATCTTTCTTTTCTAAGGTACTCAATGCATTTATAGCTGGATCATAAGCTTTGATGGAGGGATTATATGTTAAACATTTCTGCCGAGGACGGAAAAGCACGTAATTAGATTTTTTGAAATTAAGGGTTAGCTTATTGGCTAAAAGCCAGTCACTGACATTACTTAGTTCAGAATTAACTATCTGTTCAAGATTATGGAGATTCTTGTTTACATAAATAATGCTTGTATCATCAGCAAATAAATAAACGAAAGATACTTTGAAGAATTTGCAATGTCATTCACATACAATAAGAATAAAAGTGGGCTCAGCACAGAGCCCTGTGGAACACCATTCAAAGTTGTTTCACTGTTGGAAATATAAGAGCCATTTGAAGTGGTTTGTTTCCCATAGGTTAGGTAAGATCGGAGCCAATCATTAACAATACCTCTGATGCTATAAAAATCACGTTTTTGAAGAAGAATATAGTGATCAACAGTATCAAAGGCTTTTTGCAGATCTATAAAGAGTCCACAGGTGAATTTACCACTATTCATATTACTCTGAATTGTATTAACAATATCCAGAATTGCATGTTGAGTATTATGACCACTCCTAAAGCCATATTGGGAGTTAATCAATATATTGTGCTTAATGATAAATTTACTGAGTCTTTGATACATTAGTTTTTCAAATATTCTATTGAATATAGACAAAAGAGAAATAGGCCCGTAATTGCTTGCGCAGGACTCATCATCATCTTTATAAACTGGCACAATCTTCGCAAGTTTTAGTTTGCTGGGATGTTTACCTTGGATGACAGATAAATTGTAAATGTTAGCAAGTGGCTGGCTAATAATGTGTTTGCAGCCTTTTAGGATTTTAACAGGACAAGAGAACATGCCATAAGACTTGAAGAGGGACAAGGCCTGAATTTGGGCACTGGCATCATTGGGAATAATGGGTTCAAAGTTAAAAGAGTTTGGCAAACGGTTGTTAGTGAGATATTCATTAAATGAGTGCTTAGAAGGTGGTAGTTTGGAAGCAAGGTTATGTCCAACACTAGCAAAATGCTTATTAAGCACATTTGAGATTTCACTAGGGTCAGTTGAATGACTACCATCAGGTTTTTTAATAATAGAAATTTGGTTTACTTTCTTCTTGGAGGTAGATATTAGGTTATTAATCCCTTCCCAGGTTGCCTTCATATTATTAAGATTTAGTTTGAAAAAGGAGTTGTAGTAACTCCTTTTACTTAAACGAGTTAACAGTGATAATTTATTACGATACAATTTGTACTCATCCCATAGACCATCGTGGTATAACTTGTTTTTCTTACGTATAGAGGTGAGTAAGCCTTTGGTTATCCAAGGCTTTGCCATCTGCTTAGATTTACGTCTAGATACTGTTTTAAAAGGTGCATGCTTATCAACTAGTCTGTTAAGTTTGTTGTAAAAGACATTAAATGCACAGTCAGCATCAGAGTTAGGGGGCCAGGTGATTAGCTCGAGATCATTGTTGAAATCAGTTTGGTTAAATGATGAAAGATCCCGTTTGCGGATTCTACTATTAGAAATTATCTTAAGGTTGCTAGACAGGAAGCAAACCTGTGAGTAATGGTCACTGATGTCCGACACAATGTTACCACTCAGTACAAACTTATCTAGGCTATTAATGAAAATATTATCAATTAAGGTAGCGGAGCTACCTAAGACCTTGTGGGTTTATCAATAGTTGGAAGTAGAGATAGACTTTGTAAAGTTTCAAAAAGTTTTTGGCTATAACGGCAGCTCTCCATTTTAAGGAGATCTATATTGAAGTCACCAAGTAGGATAGTTTCATTATTTCGGGCGCAGAGAGTTTCAAGTTTGCTTGACAGATAATCTAGGAAATGATCTGGATAATTGTGCTGCCTATAGACCACTCCACAGATGATATTTTTTCCTTTGCGCATGTTTAATTCACACCACAAGGCTTGAAATGATGATGTAGATTCCTTTTCTAGAATTCTGTAGGGGATAAGCTCATTTATGTAAAGCCCAACACCACAATGATAAAAATGATACTGTACACAAAAATGATACTGTAGATGTAAGCTCGAGTGCTTATCACTCGATGACGAAATGGGCAAATCAATGTAAACGCTCGTTCCAAGGAAACGAGAACGAGGCAGACGACAGAAGTGGCAACGAACATTGCTTGAAATGCGGTGGAAACATTCCCGTACTGGGTATTCTTGGCCAAATCGCTGTAAAAAAGTGGTATTCCATATGTTCCGATTGCTACTGTTTTTGTGAAGCCGATGAGCAAATCCGCTACAGCCAAGTTAATTAGCAAATACGAAATGCGTTTTAGCTTGTTTTGATGACACCAGAAAATGTTTACAGTGAAGGTATTGGCAGTTAGAATGAGGAGTGACTCAAATGCGGCCATACTCCATATTAAAATACCTGTACGTAGTGAAAGCCATCTGAGTTAATCATTGTACACGTTATAATTACTTTATCGGTTTAGCTGATTTTTTTCTCGTATTCTCTTGTTTGTTCAGTCTTACTTGTCCCAGTCTTTAATGCGGCCAAATGAACAAACGAAACCCTCGGTTATCCTGTTTGCAAGGGCCTCCAAGCAATTTACAATCCAATCCAGTAATTATCAAAAAAGAAAATTATGTGTTAAACAGTGGCGGATCTGTTTATGTTTCTTGTTTATGTTTGTTTATGTCTGTTTATGTTTCTTCATCAAGCAGTAGTTATAGCAATTAAATTCATTGCCGCGCGTTTTCTGCAAATTATGCGACAAGTAACATCGTTTTACGAATCATTTATTCTAGACTGTGATAAGTTACCATTTCAACGATTTCACTTCTAGAAGCTACTCGAATTATATGTACTGTGCACGTGTGATTTTTCAATCCTATATGAGCGATCTAATTCAAATGAAGCCTTAATTTTTAACAGTCAGGGGCACCCAACGAGAATATAGTTCAAAACCACTTAAACGTAGCATGGTTAAACGTACTTTAGTATTTAAACGGTAAATATAGGCATATTTTTATCCCCTAAGAAGTTTTCATCTGTTCGGATTTCCTAGCTGATCCGAAAATTATAGGGATCAAAACGTACCTTTTCAGCCGAAAAAATGCTGCCGAAAATTCTAGGTGACCTTCGTAAAAATCCGTAAAAAAATGGCAATTATACCATTTTTTAGATGTTCGAAAATCCTAGGAGAGGCAGGCAAGCAAGAAATTTTACAACAAATGTTCCGAAAATTCTACTTCTCAAATCGTCTTCCGAACAGATATTTTCCGAAAATTTACGTTGGGTGCCCCTGAACTGTGCTTCCAAAGGTTCAAAATTTACTTCAGAATGATACTTAAGACTTTACGGTAAATTTGACTGTTTTGCAAACTAGGGAGTGAAAAAAAAGGTGCCCGCATAAGAATGATCAGATATAAATTCCTCGGTGTAACGCACGATAGTTCTTCTACCTTTGAAATATAAACTTTAAAATCCATCTTATAAGCCCCCACTTTTAACCCCCCTCCCCCCCCCTGCCAAAAATGTATAGACCCATCTACCAGTAAACAAAAAATACATTCCATTATAAGCCCCCCCGTATTAAGTTAGGATAGGTTATGTTCTCTTTTTTCACGTTTTCTTGTTCCCCGTGCTCGTTCCCCGTTCCTCTGCCTTACGGTAGTGCGACTCGAGGAGGCGGCGAACATTCAGACCATTCAGGCTAACTTCGTAAAGGTTAACGAAATAAAAAACTAAGGAATACCTACTCGCTGAGGTCGACTGGTATAGAAAAAGGCAGCCGGGCCATCAGCGCCTCAATTGCTTCTTAACGTAGCTCACAGCTGAAAAAAAAAAAATTACAGAACTTGGACGTGTGTGGACTCCACTGTACTGTGCAAATCACGTGTTTCTCGATCTTTTCAGGTATGTTATGCAGGTATGTAGGCAACGTCAATGCTTTTTAACAGAGAAACTAAATCTTTATTGCCTCTTCAAACGGAGGTATTGCTCTATTTACAATAAAGGTAAGGTACAGTACTTATTTGATTGCAACAAAAAGCACCATAACTGAATAACTAAATAATGAATATAGGAGAAATTACACAACAATGGGTAATTACAAAACAAAAATTGGGGCTATAAAAGAATTAAATTAAAGTTCCTGTTAATCTATATTGTCATTATTATTTTCTTTTTTTTACAAAAATCACTAAATTTACCTATAATCTTACAGGTTTGCTGTTATCTACTGTTAAAAAATATAACATTTCTAAGGATCATTAAGATTCGTAAAGTAAATTTTATATCACTAATTCAAATGCGAGCGAAGAGCTCTTGTCTTACATTAAATCAACTCTTCACAAAATATCAAGATAATATATAGATTTAGCCAGGGCTAAAAGCGAAGCTCCTATTAATTCGAATTCATAATTTAAATCAAGCAATAAACTTGTATTCCACAAACCAGTTAACTTAAGAGCACATTCAGGTGACTTTTGAGGGAAAGGCAAAGTGATTTTAGAGAAAAATAATTTGCAAACAGTCCATCTAAGAGTGAACTTAAATTTACATCGAGTGGATAGCCTTTATGTACACCCAAAAAATAGCAATCATCTTCGATCACATTTAAGAGCCATAATGGCTCTTGATCATAGTAGATTAGGCCTGGAAAACAAATCAGGCCGAATTTTTTGCGTTCGACAAGTTTACTTTACAAAATCTTGCCAACAAGTCTGGGAACGTGTAAACCAATCTTTTATACTTTTTATACATCACATCTGAGGTGAAACAGTAACATGAGGCGCTGTTTTTATCATACAGACCTCGGACAGAATGCAGTATTTCACAATTTTGCAATACAAATTGCACTCGTTCAATATTCAGGACGATTGAAGCACGCGTGGGCTTTTAGCGAAACCGTTACAAAAATTTCCAAAATCACCTATACGGCTAGCCGGTTCTCACTTTTAACAAGCGCCAAAGTCGACTGTTTAAATTAAGATTAATAGAGTTATACGCTTCAACATAATAAAGAATTTATTATGTTTATTTTTTATTTAATGGTTTTATAACGATGTGTAATCTTCAAAAGCATTTGATACGCGCGGCATTTTGACTACTCCTGCAAGCGATGTTCATGAGCGACTGAAAACCAACGGAACAGCGATTAAAATTGCAAAAGAGACTACTAACAATCAATAAAAGGAAAATAATTCGGTGAAACATATACAGAGACAACAATTTTCATTCACGAAGACAAGTATTAAAGTGTCTGTGAAAATCCTTGTTTATGTTTTAAGCCGGCTTCCCGGTGTTTGCTTTTTTCAAAGATGAAGTCGAGGCAAGAAAATCGCTCAAAACTTTCTTTTACAGCCAGAACTATAACTAAATATTCTTTGGAACGTTTTCTTTCTCTTTGCGGTGAGAAAATGTCTAAAGGCTTTTTAAAGTTCTAAAAATCAAACCTGATACTCGATCAGATCATTGTCTCAAATCTTACAAACGTGCATTAACCAAATAGGCGCATAAACTACGCTCGACTTCATTAAATTAGATACAAAAAAAACTTCAAATACAATAATTACTCAGGCTTACCATGCGAGATGCACTGAACACTATCAAGTAAGGCCAGAATCGCCGCTTCAGACTTCTCAACCGTCTTACGCATCAAGCAAGGTGAAAAACGAAAACGATGCCATTCGAAATCGGATTTCCGACTTTGCCAAAGCGACGTATTTCTTAACCAAAAACCCAATAAACAAACTAGCCATGAATAACAGAAGACTCTTGATAGCAGCTGAATTTCACTTTGTACATTCAGTGGAAAAAGACAGTTAAAAACATCACAAGTTGACACAAAACTCTGTCAGCTTCAGTTTCAAGATGCTGCATAAATTTTTCGCATGAACTCACCTGTCAAATTTTGACCAACCAGAGTATAAAAATTGGACGTAGAGCGTGACCAACGCGTGAACTTGGTGAGAAAAGTCAAAAACAACTGGCATGTCTTCCCTGCCTGTAAAAACTGGCTGAATTTTAGCTTCCGAGGTCAGTTTGAAATCAAAATTTTAATTGTGCGGCACATATAAAACACAACATATTTCATATGAATTTAAAAAAATTGAACTTGAACCTGCAATCATTTGAAAACTAGTAACTTGTCGGTGGATAACTTAAAAAAGATACTCAACCTCGATGGGTCGACAAGTGAGCCCGCGATACGGTCAGGTGATACTGGTCAGCGGATACCCTGTTTTGACAGCTGTCAATTGATCACAAAATTGATGTGCAATATGTGAGCAATATCAGTCTTCCAGTGCTTCCAAACTAGCTAGAAAGTATGAGTGAACATTGGTTGCCCTGTGGTGCGGACGGACGGGCGGGCGGTGTACGGTCGGTCGGTGATTACCAAATTTTCTGGGATGGGTAGATTTACTTACCCATGGTGCTCCGCAGGCGCGCTTCGCGCGCCAGAGCTCCGCTTATATGCATGTTATTCACCTCCGATCTGATTTTTTGCTTATGCTAAGCACATTCTATCATCCACACGTATAGTTGCGCCGGAGTTCTTTGTATATGAACTTTGTTTAGTATTATAAACCTCTAACGTTAGTTTCGTAAGAAAGGAATACACTTATTGTACTGATTACACGTCACATAGAAAATGCAATAGTACAGCGAAAATCAAACTGGGGGAAAATTACTAAGTTATTCAATAGCCAGCGAGCTAAGGCGAGACAACACACCAGAGCTATTTTAGAGTGTTCGGTTGTTACATATTTAGCAATTATTGAATGAGGCTGAGTAGGATGTAAAGAATTATGCAGATCGAGGAAGATGTTATCCACGAGCGATATATTTTGTGTATTTTTGCATGTATTCCGTGCAGTTTTAGTTAGAAATTCAGCTACTTCATCTTTGGATAGCCATGAACGCCATTTTTTAGTTCACTCGTGAATAACAGCTAGTCGGCCGCGCGTGGAAAACGAGGTTGATCGATGGTCTATTTCCCCCGTTTCCAATGAATGTATACCATGGAATCGAAGGTATGTTGCTCGCATCTTCCAAATATGGTAAGCACCATTTGGCCTTTAAGCCAATCAGAAAAAAGCGCATATATTTTGGATGAATAATAAATTAAGCGGTTTTAGTTCAAAATCAGTCCTATCAAGCAGGAGTCTGTTGAAGGATAACATTATGAGATATCTTTCCCCAGGAAAACTTGTCTGAGTATCTAAACAACATGGTCTTAGATATAGCGGAGCATGGAAATTATTCCTCCGAGCTCATAATGTTTGACCCATTCAGTAAACCAATTTGGCTTGGCGAGAATGCTAAGCCTCGGGGTATAGGTAGTCACGAGGTCTCATCCACGATTTTTCTCGTTTTCCCAAGAAACAAAGTCAAACTTACTGGAAGTGATTCATTATACAAATTAAAACCACCATTTCGCTACAGCTGTATATATTTTTAAACAGGTATAAGTTCACATCCGGCTTCATCAGGATATAAAAGCGAATGTGATCGTCTCAATTAGTGCACATCCTAAGGGTTTAAACTTTTTCATCTAACTGCGAGTATTGCGCCCTATTCGCAGTATGACGAAAAATAGAGTCTGGTGTTTGGAAACAATTGGAAAATTTTGTACTGGTAATCACCAATTTTTTGTGTTTGCAACTTTGTTAGCATCTGATCTGAGACACGCGAAATTTTTCGTATAACCAGAAAGTTAACCTCAAGTTAAAGGAAGTGTACTGTTCATGTTCGCGAAATAAGATGAGCCAACGAAGGATAGCCGTCAAAGAAAAAAGGAATCTGTTGTAAATGCTTGATTAGTTCAACGGATTTTGGTGGCCGGGCCATACTCCATTCTTTTTAAGCAAAAATCCCAACTGATGAATAAAATATTATTACATCCTTTGAAATTTTAACGGATTCTAGAGATTAAAACGTCTTTGGCTTTATACCTTTCCCCGGCATGAAAAACTTAAACATTAAAGTTTTTTTTTTGACAGTTCTAAAAGTATCAATTAACAGTGTTAACCTGTGCCTAATAGATTTCATAAAATATATAGAGATATGATATTTTTGAAAAGAAAAAGCTTGTTAGTAATGGTAACAGGACTGAGTGGAGTCCAATTCGGTCTGTAATCATACTCGTGATTAATCAAATCGGATGACCGCGTAGCGGGAGCCCGATTTTTATAGTCAAGAGTATGATTATAGACCGACCTGGACGACACGAAGTTCTGTTACAAATTAATCATAACTTTAACAAAATTTGTGATTTATAAGGCTCTGTTTATAATCAAAACACAAGAAATTCCAAGATTTTTTTTTGCTACCAGTAAAAAGAATCCAGTTAAACGCGAACGTGATGGCGCGTACTGTCCAATTACTTAGGAATGATGCGTACTGTCCCATTAAACTGTCCTATTAACGCTAAAATCAGGGCAGTTGATAGCCAATCAGATTTGAGAATTTTGTTATAGTTATGATTTGTGCTGTAACTCAGTTGTTTTGTATAAAATTCCTCAAAGTATTTGTCAAGGCAAAAAGCCGCGTCTTTTAGTTTTTAGTATACAACGGCCTTTCCATCAACAAACACAGCGATGTGTCCTTTCATGGTTACCGTAATTCCATCAAAAAAACGTCTACCTTTATTACGCAGCAGAATTCTTCGCACTAGTTTTCCATCCACAGTGTAAAACTCCACTATTATGATCCCATCCTTATCATTGTAACCAGCGATGACAACATGTTCACCTGCAGAGCGAGGTGAAAACAACATTTCGTCTAAATTGACTCCGACGCCAAATTTGAACTTTGCAATCTCCTTTCCCTCCATTGTGAATACATGAACACAGTGGTAATCGCTGAAGTTTCTTTTAGGGTGCATTATCATGATGCGACCATCGCAAGTAGCAGTGCAATCAGCTAAATACTTGTCGTCTTCACTCTTGAAAAACTCAAAACTACGCTCAAACTCACCATTCTGATTGTACACGTGAGCCTCACATTTTGCCAATATTACTAGTTTGCTGTCGCTAACTATCAGTCTGTGTGATGAGCGTATTCTCCCGCCTTTCACAGGAAACTTGTACTGAAGGTCAGCGGTTTTGTTTAAAACCTGCACTTCTCTCTCCCATGCTCCTTTATTGTACAGTTCGATCAGTAAATAGATCTTCTCGCTAACGTCTTCAGTGACGAGATCAGCAATTAGAATCTCTATTTTAGCATCATCAGTTTGGGGATTAAAACTAAACTCAAATGTACCATTTTTATCGAAAACATGCACGGTTCTCCCGCCCTTCTCTGCAAACAGAAACTGTCCCACGGTGTTAGTAGCAAAGACAATGCCTGCCATCGTCACATCAAATGACAACCCCGGTGTAATGCGGTAGTGCTCCATGTCAACTTTCTCTGATTTCTCCAACACTTGTAACACTCTTACATCGCGCAGAGGGTCAACTTGATCTACTCCGATGTCAACATATGGCCACACCAAGACATGTACATCTTTACCAACCGTTCGCATGGCATCGTAGATGGTGCGATTTACTTGACACACGATGGAAATTATCTGCATCCGTTCATCTTTACCAAATTGATCTCTTATGTTTAGGGGACCTTTACTGAGCTCCACTTTAAAGCTGTTCCGTACAGCAGGTAACGAATTGAGTATCTCCAAACACTGTTCGCAATATGGTAAGGCTTTCTGCAAAGTGCTTTTCAAGTCGCCCGCGGTTCTCACTGTCTCAGCTGCTGACTTTAACATTGCCGCCATAACACGATATCGAATGGCTGTGATTCGGTCAAAGGTGCTGAGGGCTTCATTGTTGCAAGCGTGTGTCGCGTTTTCAACAGCTAATCTGAAATTCTCTTGTGCGTCAGAAAGCAGACTTTTCGTTGTTTCATCCAACTCAGTTAGTTGCATGTTTCTTATTCCAGCGGCGACGGCAATTGTCTTCCCAGGGTCAGTGTCTGAGGGCAAAGCCAGTTCGTCAAAGTCCTCTTCTTCTTTTCTTTCAGATACTTCCCCAGCTTCCACACTAACATTAGCACCGCGCATTGCAACGACTGCACCATTTAAATTCTTGAGTCCTGTTCCAAAAAAGTCTACAGCTGCCTTAAGATCTTTTTGTGATAATGCATCCAACTTGCCCTTGATATCGTTCAATTCACTTACAATCAGGCCACGAAGTTTCTGATCAGTTACGTCGCCGTCTTTCAACTTCTCCGCCGCTACATCTCTTCCTTTTTTCACGATCAAGCCAATTGTGCCTTTCAACACCGCTGATATAATTGCAGACATGCTTCTTCCAATCTAAATCAAACTTTCTGTTACTTCTTGTGTTTTTAAAAGCTATTTGTGCCAAACAGAGATTGAATTTCAGATCACGAGATCTTACCTCATCCATAGGCTCTTTAACTGCTTCATTTGCGTTGACGTGAGAGAATGTGCAGAATGAAGATTGACAGAACGCCAGCAGGTAACAAAGTAAAATGAGTATTTTAAAAATAAACAGTGGGGTTAAGAGCCAAAAATTTAGTCGACAGATGTAGGATTTTTAGAAGATAATTTTGCTCTCTGGGCGGTGTTTACACAACGGCTACATTTGCAAAAATCTTTGTCCACTGACTAAATTCATTGCAAATTTTGCATATATGTACATCCATCTCAGGGTGGAAGTATTAGTTTGCTTAAAATAAAGGCAAGTTCCTTTACATTACTACCCTGTAACTACGTAGCTAGTGAATACAGATATGATTACACTTCGAGAATTATAGGCTGTAACAAACAAAAAATAACAAGGTGAAAGGTGACTCAGATAAACAGTTATTATAAATTTTCAATGCTTTTGATAATCTGTGATTTAGTGAAAGGAGTTTTTGGAAGGAATATAGCTTATAAAACCAAAACAAAAAAAATATTTTTTGGAGCTTCAGTATGAATAGAAAAAGAGGTAGTTCCGCTGCAAGGTGCAGCTGTAATCAAAAAAATTCTTAAAATCTAAACTATATCTTGGTCGTTTTTATCAAAAATTCGACAGAGTAGGGTTTAAACTGTCACAGTCTTTGTGACCCGCAAAAGGAAGTTTTGTTTCGTGTATAAATACGTTGAGTAAATGTAATTATGATTACTTTATTGCATTAGTCAGTGAGGACGTTTCTGGCCCCAATAACCGAATATCAAATCAATAGCAATGAATCGTAAATACGTACTGTGAAAAGCAGGAAACATATAAACTGTGAGAGTAATGCATCCATTGCCTGGCGTGCGGGGACTCCCAGCGGAGTGACCAGGGGGGTGCTCTGTTCTTCTCGCTTAGGGGTAGAAATTGCAGATTTTGGTCTCACTGAGGGTGTAAAAAAGTTTTTAACTACAAAGGTATCGCTTGAGGCAGGAGAAGATAAGTTCATTCTCTCTTGCTTACGGTTGCACGCAAAGAAATATCTAAATTATAATTAAATGATTAAAAAAACATACTATCATATTCTCAGTTGGGGCATGGTCCACTTACAGTCTCATTTTGAGGTCCAATATTTAGCCTGAATAACGATCAGAATGCTATTTTTTAAGAGGTTAATTCGAGATAATAATTTCTACGAACATCCCTGTGGCCGTTATCATTCAAGAGTCACTTCTCTTTTTTTTGGAAGAGGGGGTTGGACATCCACTGTCCCGATCTGCTAGGCATACTTTCGTTTTAGATATTTTATACAGAGAGCAACAAACAAAAGCATTGACTGTCCGAGTCACAGCATGAAATGGGGTATCTGAAGTCACACTATTACGGGACTAGCGGGTCGCGGGTAGAGTATGATTTGGAAGTAATTTTTTGTTGCAGGTAAAGTGAGTTGTCACCGGTAAAGCCAGGCTTTTAGTGATTTTATGATTAAACTAGTAGGTTTCACACCTATCTGAAGCCTCATGAATGTGAAAGAAAACTGGAATATCTTGGTTGTTTTCCCCGTAAACTGAAACTGACCTCCGACTCAGTAGACTACGAGCATTCTCTACTTTTTTATTCTTTATTTTCTCTGCGATACATCAACTTGACACTTGGACTCTTGCCTCCCAGAAGACACGTGGTATGGCGTGATTCTGTGGGTGTTAAGAGTTCTGGGCCAGGGCTTAAAATCAGAGTGCGAGGATATTTTTCACCAGAGCTTTCTCTGATTGTTGCGCCATACTGACGAGCCCCAAAAAGGGCGAAACAGCTGTCTATGGCTACAATCCCGCTCTGTTTTGAGTTCTTTCGGTGTCGTGTTGATGTCTTGCAGAGTTAATTTTCACGTAGTACGATCAGCATTGCAGTATTCTGCTTGCAGAATTTAATGTGTCCACAATATTATTTTTGCTGATCAGGTCTTTATAAATCCTACGTTCTTCGGAATATTCGTTTGCGGTCCTTTGCAGTCCTTTGTGGTTAATGTTTCTCCTTTTTTAGTCTTTCGAGTGAAACGTGCGAGACACGTAAATGACCAAGACTCTCGTTTCACGCATCTCGCGTTGTCGCCGCTCGACGCTCGCGCGGACGTACACTGCCCTCACTTAATAAGAAAAAGAGCGACTGCTCGCAGTCTACCGACTCAGTTGAAAGGTTCCCCATTTAATAGATAAATTTAGTCACGAGTTTTCCTCCCCCGCAGTCGCCGTCTCTTTTTGTCGTAGGGAGGCTGGGGAGAGGGAAAAATGAAAGCGCATGATTTTTCATGTAATCCAGCGCGGGCCTCTGCGGAGCAGAGAGGTCACTACAAAATTGGAGGATACTTATAAAAGTAAATACTATTCTGTCCGTATTGGGAAAAAAAAATATGCATTGAGCTTTTCATCTCGCTGAAAAAAAAACTGTGCTACCTGAGTCAACGACAATTTTTAGCTACTATTTTAAACGCCGATAGTGAACGAAGTGAACGAGCGGCTTTGCTAAAAGTCAGCAGATAAAAAAAATAGATCGTGATCGCGGGTTAAAATCGATACCGAAATTTTATATTATGATAGTTAAAAGAACAACTTATGGAACTGACCAAGCTGAGTAAAATTTTCACTGACTAAACGTAAAAACAATTATAAGAAATTACAAGTATTATGATATGACGTAACGTAGCTACAGTCACTTCACGTTGTTGTCATAAATTATATATAATATTACGTGTTACATGGTGTGCAAACAAAAACAAGGCAAAAACAAAAGAAAAAATGCAGATTTACAATTGTACTATTTACAATTCACAATGAGAAAGAGTCTTAAATACGACAATAATACATATTACTATTAATAGCTACAGTACCCACAGGACATTGCAAGTGGCAATTCTGTAGTTGCAACTATATACCGTAAAATTCCGAAAATAAGTCCTGGGGCTTATATTTTTCAAAGGCCATTTTTGAGGGGCTTATTTTTGGAAGGCCTTATCTATGAAGCTGAAATTTGCGTTTCAAAATCGATTCGGCTAGGAAGGAAATTTACCATTTTTGCTTTGTTTTACTTTGTATTTGAGGGCAATTTCCAAGTAGAAGCCCCCGGTGGCCATATATCTGGAGGGGCGATTTTAGAGGGGCTCATGCAAGAAGGGACTTATTTAGGGAATTTTACGGTATATATGACAGAGAGTGTCGTATTTTACCATCACTCCTAAGACAAAGATGTTTTAAGCACATCCATTAAATCATGCACAAATTACTGCTGGGAAACTATAGGGTGACATTGATCAGTTGAATGAGATGTCTCCAGGGTGATCTTCTTCAAAAGATAGCTCGATAAGTCAGTTTTGAGGTTTTCCCACAACCAAGAGAGAGTGAGCTTATTCTCTCTTGCCTCAACTTATCTTGAATTTTAGAACGATTGATAACTGATCGTCCTCTCCTAAAAGGTATCTACAATAAGTTAGTATGCAAATCTAATCCTTCTAATTTCAGATAACAAGGAAACGCCAATTCGCCTTGTAAGAGTAAAAGTACTAAACCTTTATTTCATTCAAACCAGTAGATTATTCAAAACTTATCAATTACAAAATTTTTTATAGGCCATAAAGAATTCAACGCACTATAGTTCCTGTCACTCTATATTGTCATTAATTATTTCTTTGAAAACAAAATTGTGATCTGCAAGATTTTACCAGGTCTATTTCGTCAGCGCGATAAAAGCTTAGGCTCAAGTTATGAGGTGTACGGAGGGCTGAAAAAGTACTCTTTACCACAACAAAAAACACGTGCTTACAGTTTGTGTTGGAACTATGAAGAAATCATTCTCTCATTTTTCCTTAGTTCACCTAACATGGGCAGTTTCTCAGAAACTTTCACTGATCCGATTTCGAGGGCCTGTAACCGGATGTACGCTTTTGTTTATAGGTAGATGCGTCTATAACTGGGGGCCGGGCTAAAAATGATGCCCGAGTTTAAGTTTACGGTAGCTCTGCAACGAAATTCAAAGTAGGTGTTGAAAATGGCGCTGACAAGTGCGCAGTTCACGTCAAAAACGTTTAGTAAATTTTAGAAGAGCATATTTTAAGATAATGAAAAGACTAAATTAAGGTGATGCTACAGTTACACGGGACGATTCGCGACGAAGATTTTTAGCGCTACCACAGCGTTGCAATGTTGGAACAATGTTGTAACCATCGAAAGGATGTCGCAAAAATGCTGCAACTCCGTGTTTCGCTACGAATCGTAGTTGGGAAACGTCTTGTGTAATATCACCGTTAGAGGCAAGAAAAGGGGGCACACGGTCTAACAAGTGAATGCCTAAAGCATGCGCACAAACATAACACCAGGGCAGTAGCAGCCATGAACAGCTGTTTTGCTCTTATTAGGGATCAGCAGTGCATAAACCAACAAAGCCGTATATCATTAGCCATGGGTTGGTGTATGTGCCGTAACGTACTCTCTTATAAGAACTAATGTCTTAAAACAATGCCTTCTTGGCTTTGGGCGTGGTCAAGTTCCATAGCTCTTGGTACTTGGAGATCAAAAACGTTTCCAGACTTAAAACAAGACGTTTTGGTTTTATTTTATTATCATTATCATTATTGACGTAGAAATGAATGGGGTTCTTCTTGGCACCATTTTTAGCGCAAGTTTAATTTTTTTTAAAGTGCTACTACGATCAAATCTTTGACTACCATTTTTTTTCGCTAGATTGGCAGTTTAGTACTTGAAGTACATGGTGTGCAAGTTATAGCTTCATACGATTAAGGAAAGTGGTATTTTTTGGCGCTCAAAAACCATTAATTTTCGTCCGCCATTAAAACGCTATGTTCCTGTGGCCTGGTTACCAAGAACACAAGGCAATTGCTTTGTGACGTCATTTACTTAACGCAGTACACACAGCATGACAATTTTCTTCCAAGAACCATGCTCAACAATGTTCCCTTTTCTCCCACTTCGATGCGTTCTTGTTTAGGAAGACTCTTTCGATCTTACTACATTAGGCTCCGTATGTGTGCAGCAACCGCTTCAATCGATAGAATTGAGCTGCACGCGAGTCTGACCGACTGAATGTGAGATTCGAGGAATAGGTTTGTTTCCAGCTGACAGTTACGCTGTTTTCTCGGTTTGATAACTTCGAAGAGTGCTGCAATAGCATTTACGGGGCTTTCAACGCAAACCAGTGGCGGAAAATTAAACTTGGATCGTTTGCTAGCATATGGAAGAAAGATCAATCGACAGATCTTGAATCCGGAAAGCAATCTTCGCATAAAGAGGGAGCGCATGGAGGTAAGCTTACAGTTCGCAAAACTTGCAGTGAATGTCCCCACCGCTAAGTTTATTTATATCGCCGGTGGTGATTTTTGCTTTTACTACTGGCGAAGTCATCGGAGATAAATTTTTTCTTAGACCTTTCTTCGACTGGAACGCGACGACAACGAAACGTTTAGGAAACTTTCAAAAAGATTTGCCCTAAGGCAACAGATCACAGAGAGCCCTCTAGTTTTGTAAACACTATTATCGCTCACACCTTGCTCTTGTAGTGCACTATTTTTTCTGTTACCACTATTAACATTCCTTTGAGCTTTTATAAAAAGCTTTAAAGCTCTATTTGTAAATTTTTATTATAAAGTATTAAAATCTATCAGGATCATGGGTGCAATCTGAATGGTATGATATTTTAATATACAGTAAATTCCTTAGTATTTCCAACATGCGGGTCGCCATAACCCTCACTAAACAAATTAAATGTATGCTTTTTTCAATTTTAGTATTCCCAAAACTCAGAGCCTGATTTAAACTGCACAGACACATTGTCAGTTCAAACCACAAGCTAAAGCAAGAGAGCCCACACAAGTTTATTGCAAAAACTGTTTTTGCAATTTTGTAAAATACAGTAAGAATTATTACCATTTACTGATGTGGTCTTTAAAATAAAATTGTGATCCTATCTTGAATGTTGTGTATTGTTTTTCTTTTGAGTGAATAACGAAAAGTTTTGCAATCTCGCATTGAATACTTATGATAATAATAATAATTATTATTATAGTATATCATAATTTGAGATGTAAACTCCAACACAGGGGCACGCATGCACTGAATCACTGAAGTGATGTGACTGACAGATTGCAAGTTAAAAATGAATAATCACTAAGGCTTGTTCACTGAAATATTTACTGCAACTGAGGGTTATGTACATGTATGAGATAGTTTCATGGCCCCTGCTCATCACTGCTGCTTTATGTTTCACTACTCGAGGTTGTGCTCTACCAGCACCCAGTTGGCCCATGGTGCTTAACTATTGTTCCGGGGCAACTAGGAAATTCTTTCATAGAAATCACGTGCTGTGCACTCAGGATTTCACGGGTCCGGAGCACTGGGCTCCTTTCAATTTTTCTTAGAGCACAGCCTTGCTACTTCAAAAAACCTTGGTGTATCTTTTAATATGGGATAGACTAATGTTATTCTTATAAATGAGGAAGCTTCATGGCCCCTTACCACATACAAAGGCACTGTCCACCCTACTGTAACAATTGATCTGTACACTTGTCGATCACAAGATAAATGTGAGGCCCCAGCTAAGAACCTGGAGGACAAGTTTAGGTCTTACGTACCGTGTGCAATATACAAATCCATTATTTTTTAGTCATACCAGTGATTACAATAAACAAGCCAAGGGCTGTAATACTGTTTTAAGGCTGCAATTTTATTATTCTTTGTTGCCTGATTTAGCATAGTCTACTTTGGAGGTATTATCTAACCTGAGCCAAGCTAGAGCAGGGCCCACGCAGGGCAAAGGGGCTTCCCCACTTTTTGAAAAATAAATAAATAAAATTAAGTACAGTGGAACCTTGATATAACGAACGGCCAAGGGACTGGCAAAATATGTTTATTATAACGAGGTTTGTTAACTTTTATCGAGGTTCTTTTTCATATTGCCTTATATTTTACTTTTACTGGAGTAAAAAAAATAGTTTGTTAGACCGAGGACTTAGTTATAGAGGTTCCATTGTAATATACATTTTCATATGAATAGTATCTTTGTTGGAATAAGAATCTTCCAGCATCTAAATTTATTATTGGTCTGTTTTGATACCATCAGTGTGATGCGTGGTAAGCCTTTAAAAAGTCAATCGTCCTAGATTTCTGCATTTTCAAACCAGCAAAGCTATGTAGCATTTGCAATAATGCGGAATAGTCTTTTTTGATGAAGGTTCTTGATTAAATCGGAAGACTACTCCATGAACTACGGTTTCTTAAAACGAATTATATCAGCTGGGCATTACAGGAACCTAAAGTGTAATATCATGATCTGCAAACTTCTAGTGGTGGATTCAGCATGTGCAATCACGCTCAGCAGGAGAAAGATACTTTTCAGCGGCTTGAAATTTATGAACATGACTCTGCTCAACAATGACTCAAAAAGGTTCGGTAATCTGACAGTTCTAAACAGCCACAAAGAGAGAACAGCCAAATTTGCTCCCCCCCCCCCTCCCCCAACTCAATGTAGGTGGTCACCAGCCCGCACACGTTAAAAACTGCTTCCCAGGCTCTCTTAGGGGTTTTAACTCTTAAAAATGCTAGTTTCTAATAATATTTTACAATGGAAAAACCCAGCAAGAAAAACCCACAGAGCACAATCAAGGATGGGCCTCCATGATGAACATAATTTCCCTTGTGTAACACTTCTTCCTAGAGGCGGTGAATTTATGGCACACTGTGTTATCAGCAGAATCGTGCAACCTAGTGATGTACTGAACCATTTAGTTTTTCAATACATAAAGTTAGTTGCAAAATAATAATAATTTATTAATGCAGTGATAACCCAGTACTCTATGATCTACAGACACCCACTTAATTGGACACCCATATATAACAGGCAGTTTTGTTTGTCCTGAGGAAAAGCATACATTTTTTCTTTAAAATTAACCGGCATAGTACGCACAGTAGTTAATGTGGACAACAACCACTTTTCTGTGTTTCAAGTCAAAAATTCCTATATATTCTTAATCCAGCTTTAGAGACACTGGTTACCCAGGCACTTTCTATTTTTCTTGTCACAATGATGTGCCAATTGTACACATTGTACCAAGTTCACGGGTTAATAAGATTTTATTACCAAAACATCTGCAGCCAAATAGCATGACACATTTGACTTTGATACATCTTTCTTTCTTCCCCTGTTTGTAGTCCTTTGATAAATTTTCTGCCTCCTGCTCAACAAGTTTCACGTCCTTGGCTTTTTGCTACAGTCATTGTTCCTACCCTTCTTCCTCCTTGTTCCTTTATGCTATATATAAAATAAATCACGTGTCTGTCACTTTTTTCCAGAGAGCTAACTTAATATGGACACCCAGATAATATAGACATCATAACATGTCTGTATTAACCTTTCCACTGTATATATTTTCTTGTCTAGCCAAAGCTTCAAAGCTGGTCTCAGTAGAGCATCCAAAAAATGCACACCTGGGTTTGAATAATAAATAAATTAAAAAAAAACGTCACATACAACAATTTCATAAAGTTATCTATAAAAGTTATGGGAATACAAGGGGATATCATTGACAATAGTTGGATGAGGTGAAATCTCTGAATTTTTATTAGCGTTGCAATTTATAACTTGCAATAATGATCTGCAGTCAATCGATAGGGAAGGCATAGGCAGACACAGCCTTTTCAAAAAAACATGAGCTACAAAGAATGTGACAGTCTTTAATGTCACCACTGAAAATTATTAAATTGATATACCAAATCAAGAGCGAGCGATCCCCTTATTTATCTATTTGTATTGAAAATGAGTAAATTAACTTTTCTGACAAAGAGAACTTAACATTAGATCTAAAATCCTCAGCTCAGATACGTAACAGTAAAGTAACAAATAAATTTTCAATAATAAAGGACAGCAGTCCGTTTAAGATGGTAAAAAAAAAAAACATGCATATGACAACGAGCTGGCTGCTTTAGAACCGAAACTTAGCTGAACAGAAAACTGTACCCACTCTGATTCGCTGAGCCTGAAGAGCTATAAAGCAAAACTTTATCTACACTTGGATAAATGAGCACTCGAGAGTGGCTAGAAGGCAGGTGAAATTGGTGCGGACTCTCGATCGTCTTGCCTGTGTATTATTATTATAGTTAGTACCTATACAAATACACCTACCAGTAGTCCGAATCTCCGTCGGCACAAACTGCATAAAATACGACTTGGTGAAGTGTGTTTTTTTCCTTCTCTGAGGCTAGCTGCCCTTAGTATTTGACTTTCTCATATTCAGTCGGTGCTGGTTGTACAGAGTCATCGTAATCTATGATTTCCTCCTTCACAATTCCAGAATCGGGCGAAGACGAGCGAAGCTTTGACTGGAATCGCTCGCTGTTTTCTCCCGGTTCAGGTTTGTTTTCTTGGCGCGTTCAGAAAATGACGTCACAATCAGAGAACAATAGCTTTGTCACTGGAACATAAATTTGTAGTGGCGGACGCGAAAAACCTACATTTTCAAGCTCAATATTTTCACTCAGAGGGCGCCAAAGTTCACTTCAATGACCGAAACAGGTACAGCCACTTCTGATAAACTGAAAAGAAAGCGTTTTTGTAACAAACTTGACATTAAATTTTGATCGTAGTAGCACTTTAAAAACATGAGGTGCATTTTGGGAGATGTGCAAGTGGCGTATGCAATGTTATCATTTGCGTTCTGGTATCAAAAGGACATAAAGATCGTAGTTATGCCTCAGCTTTATGAGCCCACTTCGTAGGAAAAAAATAAAAGCAAATCAATGCGAAGAAAATTAACTGATTCTGAAAAACTTAGTAGAACAAGTACGTTTATGATTAAGATTTTTTAAAATACTCTTCAGATTTCAAGTCACAAAGAAACTCCTGTTTTATTGATAATAAAATGTACTGGAGGTTTAACAAAAATGCAAAACTGAACAAATTAAAGGCAAACTCTTTTGTTCTGTAAGTGAACTATCATGACCGGCATTTTCTTTTTACTCATTTTTGAAAATTTAACATAATTATAAAAGAAAAGAAAATTTCAAGAATGCCAGCTAATTACGTATTCCTTGGACTGTTTTTTTTTTTTTCTTTTTTCAATTTTAATTTACCTACAGCTTCTCTAAAAATCGGCAAACTAAAACTGTATATGACAGGATTAACGAGAGAATTGGCCAGGCGTAATACTGTAGAAGCGTAGATAAGAGGTATTGGGACACATCTATGGAATAAAAGCTGTGAACAGAAAAAATTACGGTGCTTGGAAGCCAAAAACCAAGAGATGCAGCTATCATAATAAACAGAGTCCTGGAAAGTTTAGTGCTATATTTCTCATCATTAGGTCTGTTTTCACTGTGATTTTTAACCATTGTAAGATCCAGTCGACAAGTTTTAACCTTTCTTCTGACTATCAAATAAGTAACACATATAGTCGATCAGCAAACATGAAGCTAAAATACAGCAATAGGCTACTATCCAATGGATAAAATCCACTATTCGATTTACAGCAAGCAAAGTGAATGACCCACAGTTATTCCTGAAAACCATGCAAAAATGATACTGTGGATGTAAGCTCGAGTGCTTATCACTCGATGTCGAAATGGGCAAATCAATGCAAACGTTCGTTCCAAGGAAATGAGAACGAGGCAGACGACAGAAGTGGCAGCGAACATTGCTTGAAATGCGGTTGAAACATTCCCGTAGTATTCTTGGCCAAATCGCTGTGGTATTCCGACTGTTGCGATCGCTACTGGTTCTGTGAATCCGATGAGCAAATCTGCTACAGCCAAGTTAATTAGCAAAAACGAAGTGCGTTTTAGCTTGTTTCGATGAGACCAGAAAATGTATACAGTGAAGGTGTTGGCAGTTAGAATGAGAAGTGACTCAAATGCGGCAATACTGCATATTACGATAGCTGCAGTGCTAGCCATCTCACTTAATCATTGTACACGTTATAACTCAATCTTTCCCTAATTTTTTGTCGCATTCTCTTGCTTGTTCAGTCTTAATACCTGTCCCAGGCTTTAATGCGGCCAAATAGACAAACGCAACCCTCACCTGAAAAGCAGGTATCGGTTATCCTGTTTGCAACGGCCTCCAAGCAATTTACAATCCAAACCGGTATTATCAGAAAGAGAATTACAGCTACCTGCTCAAATTCCACGATATCTTCGAATCTTTTATCATGATATTCACCGGCCTAGCTCGGCCTTTAAAATCACAAAACACGAAAATGTCCTTTTAGCTCCGTCATCAATCTGTTATTTGCTTCAAAACAAAAGCTTTCGTTAAAAAAACTGACTGCTCCTTATAAAAACTGCCGACTAGAAATAGGGAAAATTTATGTATCATCACCTGCGCCCGATACTTATCAAGAATGAGCTAAGAGAGCAAATCCCTGTACCCCATGATAATTATTTGAAATCTATTTAACGTTCGCGAGCGTTCAGCGGCGGTTACTTTTGCCTGCTATTTCCGTGACCCACGCAGTCTACTTTCACGTGAACGCGACATGTTTCGCCACCAAACAGCAGTTATCGCAATCAAATTCATTGCACGTTTTCCACAAATTATGCGACAAGTAACATCTTTTCAAGAAACTATTTCTTCTAGACTAGGGAGTGAAAAAAAAAGTTGACATAAGAGCGATAATATGTGAATTACTCGGTGTAACACACGATAGTTCTTCTATCAGGTGAGATATAAACTTTAAAATCCATCTTATAAGCCCCTACTTATACCTCCCCCCCACTCCCTGCCAAAAATTTATAAGCCCCTCTACCTGTAAACAAAAAGAACATTCCAATGAACGCCCCTAGGATATAAGCCCCTTCGCTTTATGTGCCCTCCTAAAGCTCCTAAAGTTGGGTTAGGTTTTGTTCTCATTTTTCATTTTCTTGTTCCCCGTTCCCCGTTTTCCGCTCCCCGTTTTAGTAACATCCCGCCTTAGGGTAGTGCGACCTCGAGGACACGGCGAACATTTAGACCATTCAGGCTAACTTCGTAAGGGTTAACGAAAGAAAACAACTAAGGTACATCTGCTGGCTGAGGTCGACCCGTATAAAAAAAGGCAGCCGGGCCATCAGCACCTCAATTGTTTCTTAACGTAGCTCACAGCTGAAAAAAAAAGAAAATACAGCACTTGGACGTGTGTGGACCCCACTGTACTGTGCAAATCACGTCCTTCTCGATCTTCTCAGGTATGTTATGGAGGTTTGTAGGCAACGCTTTTAACAGAGAAACTAAATCTTTATTGCCTCTTCAAACGGAGGTATTGGTCTGTTTACAATAAAGGTGAGGTACAGTACTTATTTTATTGTAACAAAAAAACCACCAGAACTAAATAATGAATACAGGGTAGCCCGTGTAGCAGGCGCTTGGAAGTAGTGGGCGCAAGAAAAAACGGGCGCGCGAGAAGGAGACTCACCCCTCGCGTGTCTCCCTCGCGCGCGCCTGTTCTCTCTTTCTCCCACTACTTACAAGCGCCTGCTACGCAGGCTAAATACAGGGGTAAATTATACAAAAATGGGTAATTACAAAAAAATTGGGACTATATAAGAATGAACGTGTTAAAGTTCCCGTTACTCTATATTGTCATTATTATTATTTTCTTATTTACAAAAATCACTAAATTTTCCTATGACTTTACAGGTTTGCTGTTATCTACTGTTAACAAAAACATTTCTATGGGTCATTAAGATTCGTAAAGTAAATTTTACATCACTAATTCAAAAGCGAGCGAAGAGCTCTTGTGTTACATTAAATCAATTCTGATCAATTCCGATCTGATTTTTTCCTTATACTAAGCACATTCTGTCGCCTAAACGTAGAGCTGCGCCCCCGTTCTTTGTATATGAACTTTGTTTAGTATTATAAACCTCTAACGTTAGTTTTGTGGGAAAGGAATACACTTATTGTACTGATCACACATTACATGGAAAATGCAATATTACAGCGAAAATCAAACTGGAGGAAACAGAAAATTACTATGTTATTCAATTGCCAGCGAGCTAAGGGGAGACAACACACCAGAGCCATTTAAGAGTGTTCGATTATTACATATTTAGCAATTATTGAATGAGGCTGAGTAGGATGTAAAGAATCATGCAGATCAAGGAGGATGTTATCCACGAGCGATATATTTTGTATATTTTTGCATTTATTCCGTGCAGTTTTAGTTAGAAATTCAGCTACTTCATCTTCGGATAGCCGTGAACGCCATTTTTTAGTTCACTCGTGAATAACAGCTAGTCGGCCGCGCATGGAAAACGAGGTTGATCGATGGTCTATTTCCCTCGTTTCCAATGAAATGTATACCATCGAATCGATGATATGTTGCTCGCATCTTCCAAATACGGTAAGCACCAGTTGGCCTTTAAGCCAATCAGAAAAGGGCGCATATATTTTGGATGAATAATAAATTAAGGGGTTGCAGTTCAAAATCAGTCCTATCAAGCAGGAGTCTGTTGAAGGTAACTTTATGAGATATCTTTCCCCAGGAAAACTTGTCTGAGTATCTAAAGATCATGGTCTTAAATATAGCAGAGCATGGAAATTATTCCTCCGAGCTCAAATGTTTGACCCATTCAGTAAACCAATTTGGCTTGGCGAGAATGCTAAGCCGCAGGGTTTCGGTAGTCACGAGGTCTCATCCACGATTTTTCTCGTTTTCCAAAGAAACAAAGTCAAACTTACTGGAAGTGATTCATTAACAAATTAAAACCAACAGTTAGCTACAGCTGTATATATTTTTTAACAGGTATAAGTTCACATCCGGCTTCAGCCCGATATAAAAGCGAATGTGCTCATCGGAATTAGTGCACAATAAGTTCGAGTATTGGGCCCTGTTCGCAGTATGACGAAAAATAGACTTTGGCGTTTGGAAACAATTGGAAAATTTTGTACCGGTAATCACCAATTTTTTGTGTTTGCAACTTTGTTAGCATCTGATCTGAGACATGCGAAATTTTTAGTATAGCCAGAAAGTTAACCTCACGTTAAAGGAAGTGTACTATTCATGTTCGCGAAATAAGATGAGCATGGAAAGGATAGCCGTCAAGGAAAAAAGGAATCTGCTGTAAATGCTTGACTAGTTCAACGGATTTTGGTGGCCGGGCCATACTCCATTCTTTTTAAGCAAAAATCCCAACTGATGAATAAAATATTATTACATCGTTTGAAATTTTAAAGGATTCTAGAGATTAAAACGTCTTTGGCTTTATAATTTTCCCCGGCATGAAAAACTTATTACAACGTTAAAGTTTTTTTTTGACAGTTCCAAAAGTATCAATTAACAGTGTTAACCTGTGCCTAATAGATTTCATAAAATATATAATAGAGATATGATATTTCTGAAAAGAAAAAGCTTGTTAGTAATGGTAACAGGACTGAGTGGAGTCCAGTTCGGTCTGTAATCATACTCGTGATTAACCAAATCGGATGACCGCGTAGCGGGAGCCCGATTTGTATAATCAAGAGTATGATTGTAGACCGAATTAAACGACACGAAGTTCTGTTACAAATTAATCATAACTTTAACAAAATTTTTGATTTAAAAGGCTCTTTGTATAATCAAAAAACAAGAAATTCTAAGATTTTTTTTTTGCTACCAGTAAAAAAAATCCAGTTAAGCGCGCGGGTGATGGCGCGTACTGTCCAATTACTTAGGAATGATGCGTACTGTCCTATTAACGCTAAAATCAGGGCAGTTGATAGTCAATCAGATTTGAGAATTTTGTTATAGTTATGATTTGTGCTGTAACTCAGTTGTTTTGTATGAAATTCCTCACAATATTTGTCAAGGCAAAAAGCCGCGTCTTTTAGTTTTTGTATACAACGGCCTTTCCACCAAAAAACACAGCGATGTGTCCTTCCATGGTCACCGTAATTCCATCTAAAAAAGATCTACTTTTATTACGCAGCAGAATTCTTCGCACTAGTTTTCCATCCACAGTGTATAACTCCACTGTTATGATCCCATCCTCTATATTGTAACCAGCGATGACAACATGTTCACCTGCAGAGCGAGGTGAAAAGCGCATGAAGGCTAAATCTAATCCGACGCCAGATCTGAATCTTGCAATCTCCTTTCCCTCCATTGTGAATACATGAACACAGTGGTAATCGCTGTAGTCTCTTTTACGGTGAGTTATCATGATGCGACCATCGTAAGTAGCAGTGCAATCAAATAAATACTTGTCGCGTCCACTATTGAAAACCTCAAAACTACGATCAAACTCACCATTCTGATCGTAAACGTCAGCCTCCCTTGATCCCAGTATTACTAGTTTGCTGCCGCTAACTACCAGTCTACTCTCGCGTGTCACAGGAAACTTGTACTGAAGGTCAGCGGTTTTGTTTAAAACCTGCACTTCACTTGACTCCCATCGTTCTTCATTGTACAGTCCGATCAGTAAATAGATCTTCTCGCTAACGTCTTCAGTGACGAGATCACGAATTTGAATCTTTGTTTTAGCATCATCAGTTTGGGGCCTAAACCTAAACTGAAACATACCATTTTTATCGAAAACATGCACGGTTTCCCCGCGCTCTCCTGCAATCAGAAACTGTCCCACGGTGTTAGTAGCACAGTGGATGCCTGGCATATCAAACGACAACCCCGGTGTAATGCGGTAGTGCTCCATGTCAACTTTCTCTGATTTCTCCAACACTTGTAACACTCTTACATCGCGAAGAGGGTCAACTTTATCTTCTCCGGTGTCAATATATGGCCACGCCAAGACATGTACGTCTTTACCAACCGTTCGCATGGCATCGTAGATGGTGCGATTTACCTGACATACAGTAGAGATTATCTGCATCCGTTCATCTTTACCAAATTGACCTCTTATGTTTAGGAGACCTTTACTGAGCTCCACTTTAAAGCTGTTCTGAACAGCAGGTAACGAATTGAGTTTCTTCAGGCACTGTTCGCACTCTGGTAATGCTTTCTGCAAAGTATTTGTCAAGTCGCCAGTGGTTCTCACTGTCTCAGCTGCTGACTTTAACATAGCCGCCATAACACGATATCGAATGGCTGTGATTCGGTCAAAAATGCTGAGGGCTTCATTGTTACTGGCGTGTGTCGCGTCTTCAACAGCTAATCTGAATTTCTCTAGTGCGTCAGAAAGCAGACTTTTCGTTGTTTCGTCCAACTCAGTTAGTTGCATGTTTCTTATTCCATCTGCAAGGACTAATGTCTTTTCAGGGTCAGTGTCCGAGGGCAAAGTTACTTGTTTAAAGTCATCTTCTTCATTTCTTTCAGATACCTTCGCTGCTCCCAAACTAACATTAGCACTGTGCATTGTATCGACTGCCTTGTATAGACATCCGAGTCCTGTTTCAAAGAAGTCTATAGCTGCATTAAGATCCTTTTGTGATAACGCATCCAACTTCAGGGGCACCCAACGGCAATTTTCGGGAAAATATCTGTTCGGAAGACGATTTGAGATCTAGAATTTTCGGAGCATTTGTTGTAAAATTTCTTGCTTGCCTGCCTCTCCTAGGATTTTCGAACACCTACAAAATGGTATAATTACTCATTTTTAACGGATTTTTGCCCTAAAAAAGGCCACCTAGAATTTTCGGGAGCCTTTTCGGGGCTGAAATTTTCGAGAAGGTAAGTTTTTATCCCTATAATTTTCGGATCACTGGATTTTCAGCTAGGAAATCCGAACAGATGAAAAGTTTTTAGGGGATAAAAATATGCCTATATCTACCGTTTGAATACTAAAATACGTCCAACAATGCGATGTTAAGTGGTTTTGAACTATATCCTCGTTGGGTGCCCCTGCAACTTGTAGTGGATCTCTTTCAACTCACGCACGATGAGGCTGCGAAATTTCTGATCAGCCACGTCACCTTCTTTCATCCTCTCCGCCGCTACATCTCTTCCTTTATTCACAATCAAGCCGATGGTGGCTTTAAATACAGCTGATATAATTGCAGACATGCTTCTTATTACTTCAGAATGAATATTCTTAAATCAAATGTTCTGCTACTTCTCGTGTTTTTATCCAGTTTGTATTTAACAAAGATCGAATTTCAGATCACGAGATCTTACTTCAAATCAATGTGCCAGCTGACGTAAGAAACGCTCGCAGGAAAAACAATAAAATGATAATTCCAACAGTAATATATAGTTTTCACCGTGACGTCATCAAATTGTAAAGTCAAAGCAACGAGGTTTTACGAATTCTTATAAACAAAAAATAAATCTTTGAACAAGTTTCCAGCCCCATAGCACATTTCATTTCGGAAATACAGCAATCTGAATTTCCGAGTTTTCACAGTGCGTGACACCAAAATAGGAATGCTGTCTCGCTGAAATAAAATCTATCTTTCTGATTGAGCAGTTTAACCTTTTCAAGTATTAGAAGGTGTTTTTATGTGCACGTATGCAAGCTCTCGATTGAAAAGAAAGAGGTTTTATAGAAAAAGTGAACTCCGGATGTTTTTTTTGATTTCTGGCGGCCATATTGGTGCACCAAAACTGTACATCAATGGCGTCTCCATACAAAGCTCTACAAAATGTGCGTGAAACGTTTTGGCAAATAACTCAGGAACTGTGGGCCACAAAGACCTGAGACTTGGAAAAATTGATTACATATAAGTCTTTAATAACATTTCATTTTCTTGGCTTCTTCCAAGGACGGTTTCCAATTTATTTTTTGCGTTGGTTTATTGTTTGGTAACGATTAACATTCAACGGTAACTATGTACTGTGATCAATTAGTTCTATGTTGTTAAGGAAGCTAAGGAAGCTGTGCTGTACTTTGTGCAAGACTTCTAGGTGAACTTTGATCGCGAATGACAATCATAGGAAGGACGTAATCCAATACCGTACTATTGTCAATTCAGCGAGGTGTCCGCTTGGGGTTTTAACAATAGAAATCAGCCAAATACATTCATTTTAGTGTCCGCCGAATAGGTGTTCGTTATAAAGAGAAGTATAAGACCTTAATTTCGGGACGCAGCTTAGTGCCCGCTTAATAGAGGGTGTCCGCTAATTGGGAGTGCGCTTAATAGTGGTTTTACTGTACTGAGTCAAAAGCAGGACTCAGAAACCGTGATCCATTGCCGGGGGAGTTCCCATCAGAGTGACGGGGAGGCTCTCATAGTGGGAAAAACTGCAGATTTTGGTCTCACTCAGCGTGTTCAGGACGGAAAGCCAATATTTTTGTCCGTAACGGCATCGCTTAAGAAAAGAGAAGATAAGTTGATCCTATATTGCTTACGGTTGTAAGCAAAGAATTATCTAAATTATAATATTTAAAAAAAAATACTCTCAGTTGGAGCATCGTCCTCATTTGGAGTCCATCTAATCCTGAGTCACGTTCAGAATGGTCTTCTTTAGGAATTCAATTCAATTTTTTAGGCGAAACATCCTTGATCAAATTGAAGTTCCGAGTCGCGGCATGGATTGGGGTGGTATTTGTGCTTATTACGGGACTGGTGGGTAAAATATATAATACTGTCGCTGATAATAAAAGGAATAGCTACCAATCCAATGACTATTTTCAGCGACTTTTCTCGATAAACATTTAGTCTACTAACTTTTATTTTTCTGTCATTGTAATTTTTAGATACGACATCATTTAACGCATCAGGTTACCAGACTAAGCCTATTAGTTCCTTTTCGAAAATGGTCATTACGATTTTAAGGGTCTTGCCACCATTGATGACCGAACTTTCAGTTATGATAGATGTATTATATTCCCTCGATAAAAGGCAAATACGACGTTCAAGCTGAATTTACGTTAAAAGTTATGGAATGGCCTAAGGTCACCTATTATTAACTTTTAATATATTCAATTACAAAAGACACTTTGCCTGTTTATGTACTTTGGGTGACTCGACCCACTATTTACACCTTCCATCTATGAATTCTTTTCGACTTAAATTTACCTAATTGTAATACCATTGTAACAACCCCATCCCTACCCTCCCCTCCCCCGGCGGTCTCTTCTCGCGTTCGCGCTTCTACATGTACCTCTCACACGATATGCTTGCTTGCAGGCCGAAGCGGTTTACGGTTGGACCTGAAGATAGCTATAGTCCTGAACCTAGACGCTCGGGGCGTGTTGGTAGTTCTTATTATTCTAAAGTTGTTGTTTTATGGAACACTCAGATTTAACTGAAAAAACCAATCTGATTTTGAACGCCCAGAGACATGAACACGAATGATGTTGTGATTGTCTTGTTTTCGCTAACACATCATGCAACAGTTGCTGACGGGTACTTATATATAGTGAGGGTTAATACACTGATCGGTTGAATGAGATATCGCGCTTTTTCAGTAAGTGTCTTCTTCAAAAGATATTTCTATGAATCGACCACCACTTTGGGGGGTTTTCCCACTGGCCTTATCTTGAAGATTACACCGTTTGTTAACCGCCCTTTCTCTCCCAAAGGCGTTTGGTAATTACAAAATCTAAACCTTTTATTTCAGAATGAAGGAAACGCCAATCCTTGTAACAGTAAAAGTAAATCTTTATTGCGTTTGTACTGTTTAATTACAAAAACTGCTTAAGGCTATGAAGGTAATCTATATTATTGTCATTAAATAATTCTGTCTTTTAAAAAATCAAGATCCTGCTAATTATAATTTTACAGGTATTGCTGTTATCAGCTGTTAACAAATACACCCTTTTTCGGGAGGATCATCAAGATTCATAAAGTTGAAATCAGTAAATCAAATGCGAGCAAACAGCACAGGGCGCAGAGGAGTTATTTTTGCTTACTTGAACGCGTGACGAACCCCTAAGAACGTCTGCGTAGGAGGCTATGTTTGGGTGTTACTAAACAGAGTAACGCAGTAACGAGTAACGGGATAAAAATTCAAGAGGTTAAAAAGAAAATAAGAAAATAACTCCTAATGGACGAAAAAACGTAAAAATGGTTGTAATTTCGTAATAATGACCTTTACCAATCTCGAAAAATATGTGTACTCCAAAAACGACGTCAACCGCCCCCACCCCTCCCTCCAGCAAAGTCGAAGGTATTTTCACGCCGAAAAGTCACCTAATCCCCGAGGAGCAACCATCAGAGGAAGGCAAGCTACAGATTTTCTTTCTTACTGCCAAAATTATTTCATTTCTTATTAGAAATAACTCTGTCAGGTAAATCAAAATAATTAGAACCTTGTTGGGTCCTTATTACGGTTATCAAGTAACCAAGTACTCGATTGAATTGCCAAGGCTTAGAAACGGTCTTCTCGCTTATTACTCCCAGGGTTACAACCTTTCCTGCTCAACTTTAAATGTCTCTTAACTCCTCGAAAATTCGGGATTCGACTTACTAATACTACCTTCCAAAAGTTAATTAAAGTGAATGTTCCCACCGTTTTAAAAGGCATTATAAATCATGTTTAAAAATAACCTACCGATGTAAAGATTCTGAAATTTGAATTAAGGCGGCAAAATAGAAATGCAGAGCGAGACTAGTTTTTAGATAGATTGTCGATTAAAGTAAAGCTGAAGTAAAGAAAAATTCAAATGGACTGGTTTGTTCGAAGTTGCGTTTAACATCAATCAATTCAGAATAACTGAATCATAGTTACTATCAGGGCATGAAATTAACTCTTTTTTGGTAGGATCCACGTGGCTACTTTAATATTTCAAAGTGGTGGTTACTGCGTTACTCTGTTTAGTAACACCCGCTGTGTTTACTGTGTAATCGAGTAACAATTTGTCCGATGAAACTGTCGTGCGATCGTGTTACAAACCTGGTAAAATCAGTATTACCCAATGCTCGGTGAGAACGAAGGTCGTCCGAAGGGTGGCCCATTTGGAAAGCGAAGCTTTCCGAGACGCTGTTATTCGTCCGCAATCATTTCCTTCAACGGTTTCCCGGGTCATTGTATAATGTTTTGCCGGGTTTGTAATACAATCGTATGTGACGTTTTGCTCGATACTTGAGTAAAAAAAAAGGCGATTACGGTATCAACAGTAAAAATTTAACTATGACCAAGGTCAAAAATACTGCACCCTGAGCTGCACCCAGACAGTCTCAGGGATTCTGGATTCCACGCCGTGGATTCGGGATTCCAATTACTGGATTCCAGACCTTTTTATTGGAACTTGGATTCCGGATTCCTACGGCTATATTCTGGGTTCCAAAGTCCAGGATTCTGGATTCCACAAGCAAAAATTTCCAAGATTCCGGATTCAACAGGCAAAAATTTTCGGGTTTCCGAAATTCTGATTCCCTTACTTAGGACGATTCCTCTACTCGTAATCTACTGCTGCGCTGCTGTGTTGATACTTTCCACTTTGTATATGAAATTTTTATTGTGTAAGTACTTAAAATTTCTTAAGAAAGAAAAGCACTAATTGTACTGATTACCCATCAAATAACTGTTCAACTGATAGCAGAACGAAAAAACAACCTGAAATTTACTTGTCAATTCCTTCCGTCTCTATAATATTGGGTTAATAATAACAAACCAATGTAAACGCTCGTTCCAACGAAATAAGAACGAGACAGACCACAATTGCAAATTTAAAGTGGTCACGCATATAGCTTGAAATGCTGCTGATTCATTCCGTAGTATTCGTGGCCAAATCGCTGTGGTATTCCAACTGTTCCGATCGTTGCTGGTTCTGTGAAGCAGATGAGCAGATCCGCTACAGCCAAGTTAATAAGAAAATGCGAAGTGCGTGTTAGCTTATTTCGATGAGACGAGTAGCTCGAATGCTGCACGACCGCTGTAATGTCCTGGCATCGCAGAGTTCTTTGATGGTTATTTCATATGCACGTTATAACTCAACCTTTCGCTGATTTTCCCCATTTTCTTGATTGTTCATTCTTCCCAGGATTCATGAGGCATTTAGTGCTGCCTTTTTTTCCGAATTTGATTGGTCCGTTATCCTTTCTTCACGATCCAAATATGGTACTGGCGAAAATGAATATTTACCAACATCAATTACACGTTTCAACCTTTTAGAGTTACTTTTTACTCTGATCATTGTTTCATAACGGTCTGTAAGGAGAGATTCTTTCAATACTGTCAGGTCAACAATATTACCTTTACTAAACACTTTTATCTTGCCATGTCTGATGCGACAACGATAGCGATTTTGATCATTCTTCTTGTCCTGTCTGGATTCATTATCATCGCCAACACCTTTACTGTATTTGTTTTCTGGATTCATCGCATTAAATTAAAGCGGACTTTTCTTCTTGTTATTTACTTGACCGTTGCTGACCTTCTTGTGGGGATTGCACAAACAGTACTCCTCGGATTAATCATAAGTAAAAGTGATTATGTTTGGATCTCAACATCATTTTTGGCCGTGGTTTCGGGTTCGTCTGTGTTTTTTCTCGTACTAATTTCTCTGGAACGAGCCTTCGCTTTGATCTGGCCGCTTCGGCATCGTGTAACAAGCATCAAGGTTTACATTTACAGTGTGATTATCGTTTGGTTCGCTGGGATAGCAATTGGTGCTTTTAGTTGGCTAACCGTGTATGGGATTTTTGTTGTAACCAATTTTGTAATCGCCTACTCGGTCGTCATTGTTTTGTCGTTATTTATCATTTGCTTGTGTTATCTGTCAATCCGAAAAAAACTTTACAGCCCGAACTGATCCTGCTATCGATAAAGCAGACTCCAGAAAACGCATGAAACAAAACATAAAAGTCTCCAAGACTATCTTTTTTGTGATAGGCGCGTCCATTGCTTTTTGGGCACCAAGCATGACATTGTACACCATCAAAACTTTAGTACCAAATTTGTTTCCAAGGTTTGTTACTTTCATTTTATTTATGTTGCATGCGACAAATTCTCTTGTTAATCCAATGATTTATAGCTTTAGAATGGTGGTATTCAGGAAGACTTTGAAACAACTCGGAAACAAGTTAAACATTCACAAGACATCGAAGAAATATACATTCAGTAGCGACCAAGCTTTGTAATCTGAGATCAACGTTCAGAATTTTCGACCAATATCTGTGCTACCTGTCCTTTCTAAAGTTATCGAGAGACATGTGCATGACTCCTTATACAGTTATCTAACTGAAAACAATCTGATTTATCCTCGCCAGTCTGGTTTTCGGAAGAATCACAGTACAGACACCGCTCTCATACAGATAATTGACGAATTGCTCTTCAATTTAGATAAGAATAGAGTTAGTGGCGTGGTGCTAGTAGACTACTGTAAAGCCTTTGACATGGTAGATCATGGTCTTCTTCTGGATAAGCTGAAAGTATATGGTGTTGCTGGCGAAACAATGAAGTGGTTCCAGTCTTATTTGGCGGACAGACACCAGCTTGTCCATTTGGGTGGTTGCGTCTCAGAAGTGGCGCTTATGAAACATGGGATCCCCCAGGGCAGTATACTCGGCCCCTTGTTTTTCACAGTTTTTATTAATGACCTGCCACTTCATGTCAGCTCCTCTGAAATCGATCTTTATGCAGACGATACTACAATCACATCGTCAGCAGATTGTGGCAGGATGGGAAGACTGCAGGAATCTCTTAATACATCTGTATCAGAAGTTTTTAACTGGGCTTTGGCCAACAGGCTTCCACTCAACGAAAAAAAAGACCAAGGTCCTCACCGTGAAGAGAAAGCGACTCTCGACCAAAATAAACAATAACCCTGAGATTACTTGCAATGGCAGTTTATTAACTAACGTTATGAACGTTAAGCTACTAGGTCTTGAGATTGATGAAGAGCTATCTTTCTCTGAGCATATTACGACTGTTTGTAAGAAAGTTTCACAGCGCATCGGCTTGTTAAAGAAAATTATGAATTATCTGCCCCTTAAACAAAGATTACTTTATTACAATGCTTTGATCAGGCCAGTGATTAATTATGCAAGCGTCCTTTGGACTAATTGTGATAAGGAAAGCCTTGGGCGGGTCCTGAAGCTCCAAAAACGAGCAGCTACAGTAATCCTGAATGCCCCCCCTCAAGCACCATCAGTTCCCTTGTTTAATCGGCTGAAATGGTTGCCTTATTATACAGACGCTTTCATATCCAAATGTATCATTGCTTATAAGCGATTACAAGGTGACGTCCCTGTTTATCTCAACGATCTACTTAAATTAAACAGTAACATCCACAGTAGAAAAACCAGGTACTGTAATTTTAACCTAACCTCTCCGAGGTATAATCGCGAAACAGAAGGAGGCAGAACTTTTACCGTAACAACTTGCAAAGCGTGGAACAGCTTATCTTTGCCTGTAAGGCAAAGGGACTCAGTTGACTCTTTAAAAAAAGCATTGTGGAATGAATTTTTTAAACAACAGCAGAATCTTGATCATTTTTCTATTTAAGTTACCTGATGAACTGTGAGATTATTATAACGCTATATTTTATCTTTTAAATAATTTAGTAGATTCTATAGTACCTGTATTCTTAATTGGTTTTAATCTTGTATTTTTTCATAGCTTAGTATACTCATTTATTATTTTATTATTTATTATTTAGAGGGCCACAAGTTTATTAGCCTCGGCTATTTCGTGCTAACCCTCATAAAATAAAGTCTTTACTTACTTACTTACTAACACTTGCAAAATGAAATCTGGGCGCGGTTCAGGTCGAACTTTTCATGAGTCGAACGTTAACGTAATACATTGAATTAAGTTCATGAAAAGTTCGGCGTCTGTATAATAGGAACAAAGCCCTATTTCAATTTCACACGGCTCAGCCGCTCTTTTCGCCTTGCCCGGCCGGGAATTTAGCCTTTGGAGCGACCTTGGAAAGGCTTTGATTCAGAAAGCAGAACTTTTCATGTAAAAAACCTAAAGCATAAATTATTAAATCGTATTTTGTCTACTGTAGTTTTGCCTTTTGCTGAACTCCCTAGTTCTGCTGTAATTAAGATCGGCGCCTGAATCGATTCAGCTGGTCTAAATAACTTGGGTCGGCCTTATTCCGAGTTAGGTTCGGCTCATGAAAAGTTCGGCGTAGAATGATGACGACAGGATTTTCTTCATTTCATTTTTAATATAAAAGCAGGAGATGATCCTTAAAGCGTCTTTTAAGTTTTCTCGAATTTTTTAAGTGTCATTGTTCATTGTTTTCTTTTCTCTTTATGAACCGCTTGAGATTTTTGTCTAAAATTTGACTTCAACATTGTCATCGGCAGAGTCGCCGCCGCATTTAGACTTCAAAATATTTTAACATTATTTTGGGGGTTAGAGATTGACTCATACCTTTTTGAAAAATAATAGCAATAGAATTCAAGCCGAAGTAAAAGGCTAACATTGTTTGAACGAAATAAAAAGAGAAATATCTACTTATATTTATAGCGTTTAACAAAATAACCAAGAACGATGTGCGATAAAACAAAATCGTTTTTTTTAATTTCTTGTCTCACCGTTACTCATATGTCCCCGATCTTTTTACAATGTAGTTTTAAAGAAAGCGTTTTATCCAGAAAGCGGGAAAAAGGTTAAAAAAATTCCCCTTTTCTATTAAAAATGAAGGAAATATTATGTGAACAAACCATGGTTAAAACCTAAAATAAATAAAAGTTGCGGATATGTCATGGTAAAATATATTATTAACACGGGTTCAAAAATACTGAGAAGAAACCCATTAGGAAATTGAGTTATATTAATTTTCAGTGGACAAAAGGCTTGCACCAGAAAAAAGAAAAATATATCACATTCTTTTTTAAATTTGTCAAGGGCTACAGATGTAATTAGTTATCTGTAAAAACACCAAAGACAATTTCTAACGGGATCTTGAGAAAATGAATTTCATGATCAAATTTCATACAAATTGAGAAAACACAGTACAGGTAAATTCGTCTTTGCTAACACCTCATTTTGTAAAATTTGAGGCTTTTGAAGTTTGTTTTACGTTTTTTCGGGCTCCAATATAAAGAACCTTTTTTTCGGAGTTTTATTATACAACTTATAATTACATTTATAGCCCTTGAAAAGTGTGAAAAAATGCAATATGCTTGGGATTATTCTGGTACAAGGTTTTTGTCAACTGAAAATTAAAACTACTCAATTTCCTAATGGATCTCATCTTAAATACAATGAAGTTCAATATCCCTTATCTGCAAGTGAATTTCATATCAGTCATGAAATCTTTTGAATCGATTAATGAGCAGAAAACAATACCCTTTTTTAGGAAAATAAAAGTTCACTCTTTTCCTGATCATTTTAACATGATTTATCATTCTATGGGCAGATTTTTTCATTTATGTTCAAAGGTAGATTTCTCTTGAAAACTATAGGTACTTTGGTTAAAAAAGGAAAAGAAATAAGTTAAGGGTGGTGTAGTAACACATTTAATTAAAAAAAAATCCTGTTCAAATTTCATTTCAAAATTTGGCTTGGGTAGTATAGGAGCTGCTCGGAAGGTCTCTCCTAATTGCTTATAGGAAAAATGACATTCTTTCCATTGTTTTAGTATTGTTTGGGGCCGGGGTTAGGCACCATTGGTGACTTCTCTTCAGAGCAGCTGCTACATGACCCTTTGGCTTCGCCGTTTAAATTTTTGGTAGTGTCTGCTGCTTAATTTAGTATTTATAATTACACCGTTTCACAAATTTTAATTTCATTAGAAATTATGTTACTTAGCATATTGATTGTAAACCTTAAAAGCCATGCTAGATTTTTCAAACATTGTAAACCAAGAGAGAATGAGCTAAGAGAGCGAATCCCTGTGCCCCGTGATAATTTTTTTAAAGCTATTTAAAGTTCGCGCGCGTGCTGCGTAGGTTATTTTTGTTGTTTCCGTGACCCGCGTGGTCTACTTTCACGTGAACGTGACATGTTTCGCTGCCAAACATTTCAAGTTTGACAGCCATTAGAGTAATTAGTGCCAGGAGCCGACACTAATCGGCTCCTGTTGTTGACATGTTTTTGATCAGCGCGTTCCGCTCATAATTTAGGAATGAATTTCATTTACAAAGAGATTGCAGTACTGGAGTCAAAATTTCACTTTGAGATTAAAGATTGAGATTTTCTAACGGCTGGTAGCCATTTAAAATAACGAATGTTGAATTCTGACACACCGTGAAAGCCAAAGGCAAAGGTTTTTGTATTTCTAACACCTTCACCGTGTTTGTTTTCTGGGTCCATAAAAGTAAATTGAAACGAACAAGCTTTCTTGTTATTAACTTGGCTGTGGCGGATCTCCTTATTGCACTCACAGATACTGTAGAGGTCGGAGCATTTGCTCTTCCAAGACATATCGGGTCAAACGAAACTATTACGGAGATGAAAGGTAGCATTGTAACCCCTTTTGTAGCATCTTTCTCGTGTGCATCTGTGTTTTTTCTCGTGCTGATTTCCCTGGAACGAACCTTTGCTTTGATTTGGCCGCTTCGACATCGTGTAACAAGCAGAAAGGTCTACACCTATCGCGTGGTTATAGCGTGGCTTGCTGGGATAACTATAGGTGTATTCAGTTTCCTTGCTGTGGTTAGAAAATAACAAGTGAAGTGTTTTGCAGTTGCTGCAACAATCATCATTGGTTTCTCCTTGATTATGATTCGTGTGTCTTACCTGTCCATCAGGAAAAAAATAAACAACAGAACTCCTGCTATCGACTCAGAGCATAACAGACTCTTTTTATCACGATCGGTGTATCTCCTGCTTTGTGGGTTCCTAGCGTTACATGGTACAATGTCAGTCTATGGTTTCCAAGCCTATTTCCTCATTTTGTTGCTCACCTTTCCACAATGGTACATTTGACTAATTCTCTTGTTAATCCAGTCATTTATAGTTTAAAAATGCCAATATTCAGGAGAAGCTATGAACAATTGAGAGACAAGATAAAACTTGTCAAGCGAGCGAAAACGTACACGGTAAATTAATTAGAGCCAGAGTATTAGAGCCAAAAAAAAATTAAAGGTTTGTTTATAGTGGAAAGTGCACTTAGCTTATCCAGCTAGTTTACAGGCACTCCACTCAAATAATTCTGAAACAAATGATGCAAATAGAACATAACAGGAATAGAGTCCTTTAGATTCGAGGACCAGGACGGCTACGAGTACGAGATTGTACTTAAAGTTTTTTCGCGTCTTCTCAAAATGTAGACTTCCCGGAAAGCTTCATTTTACCATTTTTCACTAGAAAAGTTAGCATTGTAATTTTTAGTGAAGCAGGTTACGCGCTCTCTTGATCGCAAAATGATACAACTTTTAAATTTGATATCTTGTTTTCGCCACCTCAACATTTGCGCGAAAACTCGTAGTAGAATGACGACGGCTACCACGTTTTCCCGCCAAAATGACGCTGGTTCACGCGCGTACACTACTTAGTATTGAGAAAATCTCGTACTCGTGGTCGTACTCGTCTTAGAATCTAAAGCTCTCTACTAAAAATTCCAACTGGCGGGAGGCTGCACCAATTGGCTATTTACAAGTGTGACCGAGGATTTGAACTGCGGACGACCGAGATATCTTTGTTAGTTACTACTCAAACTTGGAAGCCATGAAAAGTCCAATCGCGTAACCCTAAGCCAGTCAGAATTGATAAGCATAGATTATTTAAAGAAAAAACCAGAGCGGTGCGTTTGTAATATTTCTTTGTAATTTCATTTTCTTACCATCAACTTAGGCCAGGTTAGGCAAACGAGGAAATTATTTTCCTCTTCTTATAAATGATTGAAGAAATATTTTATTTAAACCATCAATTGATAAAACCTGGGATTTGTGGATGTAGGATGGTAGAATGTTAGCCCATATTTATAAAAACAGAAAAGAAAAACAATTCAAATTTTCCCTCGATGTTTTGTGTTTTATTATGATTAGTCAGTAATTTTATTGTTCTTGTTCTTGCTTGCTTGCTTGTTAAATTATAGTACTACGCATCTTTTCTTTGACTTCTTTTAAAGACAAGAATTTTGCGAAGAAAAAGAAACTGGATTCACTTGTTAAAACGGAATCCATCAGGAAATTGAGTAATTTCAACTTTGAGTAGACAAAACCTTGAACCGGAATGATTTAAACAATATCGCATTCTTTTTTTACTTTTTTCAAGGGCTGTAGATACAATTCTATCTATAATAACACCGACTTTTTCTAATGGGAGCCCGAGAAAATTAAGTGTCAAATTTCACAAGAATTGTAAAAACACAGGTAAAATTCTGAAAATTTCATGTGTAAGATGTCATTTTGTGAAATCTGACATTCGTTAAATTTTCTCGGGCTCCCATTGGAAATTTTCTTCGGTGTTATTACAGAAACCTAATTACATTCTGTAGCCCTTGAAAAGTGTAAAAAAGAATGCGATATTGTTTTAATTATTCTGGTACAAGGTTTGTGTCCACTGAAAATTAAAATTACTCAATTTCCTGATGGATTCCTTGTTAATAATTTATTTTTTCAACCTTATTTTAGCTTCACATGTCCAGTATTGAAATGATAATTTTCTTACATTTGATCGTTTCGTACTGTAAACATTGTACATATCTGATGTTAGCTGTTTTATTTTTTGTTTATTTTCTTCTATAGATAATAGATTTCCTTAATTTACACTCAACCCCACAGGCTTGTTAGCTTTTATCGTTCGTGTCAAAATAAATGCCTTCAGTTCTTCATCATCATCTTGTTCTTCTTCCTTTTGTGTTGAAGTGAGATATGTGAATCAGTCTCTCAAATTAAATTGACTTGGTGTTCAATAATTCATTATCTTTCATAAAGCTCTTTTGGTACATTGTGTTAATATGAAGGGCTTTTTCAAGCCAAGGTAGTTCAGGTAACGTTATCACACCGGTAGGCTCTCATGCGGATTATAATCTTCTCCGAAAAAAGAAACTCAGACATGTAACTTTATCCCTGTCGTTATGACAAATGATACGGCAGCCATTGTAGTTTTGTGCCTTCTTGGTCTTCTATCCGTCTTTGTTTTTATTTCTAACACTTTCACTGTGTTTGTTTTCTGGGTTCATCGAAAGAAACTAACGCGAACAAGCTTTCTAGTTATCAACATGGCTGTGGCGGACCTCTTTACTGGGCTCACCGAAATAATAGAGGTCGCTGGTGGGTGGACTTTACCAGATCAAATCGACTCAAACAAAACAATCCAAGGAGTCAATGAAAGCGTTACACCTTCTTTTCAAATCTTATCCTCCTCCGCATCTGTATTTTTTCTCGTTCTGATTTCTCTGGAACGAGCCTTTGCCTTGATCTGGCCGCTTCGTCATCGTGTAACAAGCACTAAGGTTTACATTTACAGTGTGGTTATCGCATGGTTAACTGGGATAGCTATGGGCAGTTTTATTGCTTTCCTTGGAATCTGTAATTTAACGTATTTCGCGGTTGGTGCGGCGGTCATCATCGGTTCCTCCTTGTTTACGATTTGTGTGTCTTACCTGTTTATCAGGAAAAGAATTAACAATAGAGCTCCTGCTTTCGACAAAACACAAAGCAGAGTAAGTGTTGAACAAAATACAAAACTCTCCAAGACTCTTTTCATCGTGATAGGAGCATCTGTTGCCTTATGGGTTCCTAGCCTGACATGGTACAATATCAGTGTTTGGTTTCCACGTCTGTTTCCTCATTTTGTGATTCACATTTTCACAATGCCACTTATCACCAATTCCCTTGTCAATCCAGTAATTTATAGCTTAAGAATACCGGTATTCAAAAAAACCATACAACAAGTGAGAAATAAGCTTAAAGTTGTTGAGCGATCAAAGAGTTATATATTTAGTTAAAATGTTCGACACGTTTTAAGGGAGCTTTTACACCTCAACAACCTGTATTTTAGTTGATCAAGTCTAAGTAAAAAATCTTCTAATCCTCAATTTCATGCAAATTTAGAAAAAACACTCTGCCGATTTGCAGCAAGTTTATATTGGTATAAAACACATTTGTCGAATTTCGAGCTGACTTTTAGCGCCAGCCCGAGGGCACAATACGGTATTTCCAACAAAATGCTGTGAAAATGTGTCTTGTGCGGCTACTCTCTAATCATTTAATTTTTTTTTTAGAATATGCCAACATGTACCGTAAAAGATATTACTGAATGTTCAAAGACATTAGGAAATCAAATATATAGATTTAGCCAGGGCTAAAAGCGAGGCTCCCATTATATATTCATAATTTAAATCAAAAAATAAACTTGAATTCCACAATTCAGTTAACTTTAGAGCACATAGCACATTCATGTGAGGGAAAGGCTAAGTGATTTTAGAGAAAAATAATTTGCAAACAGCCCAAGAGTGAACAAAATCTTACATCGAGTTGATAACCTCATATGTACACCCAAAAAATAGCAATCATCTTCGATCACATTTAAGAGCCATAATGGCTCTTGATCACCGTAAGATTAATTAGGCCTGGAAAAAAAAATCAGGTTGAATTTTTTTGCGTTCGACAAGTTTACTTTACAAAATCTTGCAAACAAATCTGGTTGCGTGTAAACCAACCTTTTATACCATTTATACATCACATCTGAGGTGAAACAGTACTATGAGGTACTGTTTTTATCATACAGACCTCGGACAGAATTCAGTATTTCACAATTTTGCAACAGAAATTGCACTCATTCAATATTCAGGACGATCGAAGCACGCGTGGCCTTTTAGCTAAACCGTTAAAAAAATGTCCAAAATCACATATACAGCCAGCCGGTTCTCACTTTTGCAGTGCGAGCTGTAGCGAATGTTTGAACGAACATACTAGAGTTAAGCTCCAACATAATAAAGAAATTATTATGTTTATTTTTTATTTAATGGTTTTATCGATCTGTAATCTTTAAAAGCGTTTGATACGCGCGGCATTTTGAGTACTCCTGCAAGCGATGTTTATGAACGCCTGAAAACAAACGGCAAAGCGATGAAAATTACAAGAGAGACTACCAAAAATCAATAAAGGAAATATAATTCGGCGAAACATATACAGAGACAACATTTTTCATTCACGAAGACAAATATTAAAGTGTCTCTAAAAATCCTGAGTCTTCAAGCTTAAAAACCGGCTTCCCGGTATTTACTTTTTTCACAGATGAACTCGAGGCAAGAAAATCGCTCAAAGCTTTCTTTTACTGTCAGAATTATAACTAAATGTTCTTTGGAACGTTTTCTTTCTATCTGCGGTGAGAAAATGTCTAAAGACTTTTTAAAGGTGTGTAAGCTTATATCAAGTTTACCTGATTCTTGGTCAGATCAAATTGTCTCAAATCTTACAAACGTGCATAAACTACATAGCCGCATAAACTACGCTCGACTTCTTTAAATTAGATATAAAAAACAAACATCAAACACAATAATTACTGAGGCTTACCATTCGAGATGCAGCTCCTGAAAGGTATCAAGTAAGGCCAGTATCGCTTCAGAGTTTTCAACCTTTACGCATCAAGCAAGGTGGAAAACAAAAACGTTGACATCCGAAATCGGATTCCCGACTTTGACAAGTGATGTATTAATTTCTCAACCAAAAACCAACTAACCATGAATAACAGAAGGCTACAGATAGCAGCTAAATTTCATTTTGTGCATCCAGTGAAAAAAGAGAGTTAAAAACATCACAAGTTGACACAAAACTCTCTCAGCTTCAGCTGTCAAAGTAAACAAGATTCAAGATGCTGCATAAATTTTCCGCATGAGCTCACCTGTCAAATTTTGACCAATCAGAGCATAAAAAATGGACGTAGAGCGTGACCAACGCGTGACCATGGTGAGCAAAGTCAAAAGCAACTGTCTTGCCTGTAATAGCTGGCTGAATTTTCGGGTCCGAGGTCAGTTTTAAATCAAAAACAAAACATATTTCATATGAATGAAAAAAAAATCAAACTTGAGCCTGCGATCATTTGAAAACTAGTAACTTGTCAGCGGATAACTTCAAAAAATACTTGACCTCGATGGGTTAACACCTGAGCCCGCGATACGGTCAAGTGATACTGGTCAGCGGATACCCTGTTTCGACAGCTGTCAATTGATCAAAACATTGATGTCTAATGGATGTGTGCATTATCAGTTTTCCTGTGCTCACAAACTAGCTAGAAAGTATGAGATTGAATATTGATCGCGATCTAGTAAAACAACTGGTCAGCGGACAGCTTCCAAATAACTCACGTCACCTTGATGTGTTGACACATGAGCCCCCGATATGGCAATGTGATACTGGTCAGTGGCTATCCTGTTTAGACAGCTGTCAATTGACCATATCGTGAATGGCCAATGTAAAAGATGTGGATTTGCTAAGACACGCCTGAGACACCCCTCCCTTCCTTTTGATAGTCTCCCCTACCCTACCCGTACAATCTGTAGACGCGTACGTACGTACGTACGTACGCTCGGTCAGTCACGTGACAACCAAAAGAAAAGAGGTTGACCATATTCCATGAGTATGGGGCTCTGTCCCACGCGCGCTTCGCGCGCGAGGGAGCCCCGCTAATATATATTAATCACACATGGATTCATCTATCCGCTTTAATAAATATTCGATAACTCACCCACTGAACTGTACAGCGAAAATCACTTACATTAGATTCAAATTGACGAATGTTACTATCCACAGCATCGTTATATTTATAGGAATATAGTCAAACAAAACAAACTGTTATTGCAGCACTATGGATGTCCTCCCTCCATCCGGTATATTATCACAGTAATCAGATTCGCTGCAAATTCTCTCCATGCAATATAAAGTTGTGTTAAGCAAACTAAAATGAACTTACTACTTTTTAATTGGACCATACCCATCTATAACTCATTGGTGACTGAAAAGTGACATTATTATCACTTGTTGCCCTGCTTGCTTTGGCCACCGTAATTAATATCTATAGACAATCTACTGTCTTTCGTTCAATACGCAGCCATAGGGTTAGTTTTTTTCTTGTACTCGTTTCACTGGAAAGAGCCTTCGCCTTGATTTGGCCGCTTCGACATCGAGTAACAAGCACAAAGGTTTATATCTACAGCGTGGCTATTATATGGTTAGCTGGATTGAGTCTAGGTGGACTTAATTAGGTGCACTTAGTTTCTCAACCACGAATGGTATCATATACGTTCGACAATATTTATTCGCCTACTCTATCATCACTTTTTTATCTTTATTTGTAATTTGCTCGTAGTATCTCTTAATCCGTAAAAGACTTTACGACAGGAATTCTGCTATCAATAAAGCAGACTGTAGAAAGCGTGTGGAACAAAGCGCAAAATTCTCCAAGACTCTCTTTATTGTGATAGGCGCGTCTGTTACTTTGTGGGCTCCAAGCATGACATTGTACAACATCAATAACTTGTGGCTCGGTTTGCTTCCTGGGTTTATGAATTACCTTACCAATTTCCTACATGTTACAAATTCTCCCGTGAACCCAATAATTTACAGCTTTAGAGTAGAAGTGTTCAAGAAGACTTTAAAGCAACTCGCAAATAAGCTGAAGATTTGCAGGCCATCAAAACGTTACACGATTAGGGAGAAAATCTAATTCGCTTATCGACAAGTCAAATTAATTAGTTGAATAAATGTTAAGTTACCGGGACAAGTTTCTGTATAAACCCTCCACATCCACATCACAAAACTGGCTTTGAATTTTCCATAGTTGCCCGTTGTAACTAGATAAATAATGATCCTACAAATTCTATTTGTAAATAATAATAAACAAGCCTTTCAAAAATTAAAACCTGTTATTTTTCCTGGGTGTTATTGTCACCCCTTTGCTAGTGGCTCATTCACTTTACTTCCACAGATAACATACGATAGTGAATGAACACTATTGAATTTCCAAATGGCATATAGGGGATTCCGTGTCTGTTTTGTCATCTTTCCTACTTGAAAGGTTTAGTAATTAATTGGAGTCATGGTGGGACTAGGAGGGTGGTTAAGGTTCCAGGATCGTCCAAGATGTGAAATTTTACTGGGTGATCGGCCAACAGGCGGTGTAATGTAAGAAAGATTTCGCTTGAAAATGCCGGTGAGGAGAGCTGCGATCGGTCAGAACAACTAGCTCAGAACTCTTGTGGTGTTTTAAGACACTGCATTGATGCCAAGGATATAAAGTGAGTAGTAAGTATTTAGGTAAGTAGTTTATTTAGACACGTAACACCTAAGAGCTTACAATCACGTGATATACGGCAAACCTACCTTAAAACCTAAACGGTACCTAAGTTAAAACTATAAATACCTCAGATATAATATCTATTTTGATAAAAAAAATACAGTCTTGCAAAAAAGATTCAAAGATCCAATATTCAACAATTGAACGTTCAGTAAAAGCTCACAAACAGTGATTACGAAGAATAAAAAAGATTCATAAATAGTAATAAAGATAAAAATAATGTAGTTACATATACAAGTGGACTTAAGTTTCCATTAGACCTTTTCCTTATTAGGACGATGCTAGGAAAAGGGTTATGCCCTGTAAGAAACTGTATGTCCCGGATGACTGTCTGTGATGGGGAGAGCTTAAGCCAATCAGAAATCAGGATTTAAGATAAAATATTGGACTTGCCAGTTATCTTGGTATTTAACGACAGAAAACCATCAATCGTGGATGTATTAGTGCCACCAATCTGTATCACAGCACAGGCTTTCGCATAACGAAGAATCTTCTCGCTCGGTTCTCGCAATCTGGGTGCCGTTAAACAGTGCACGGAGCTAAAACGTCACTAAGTTAACGAAGGCTTCAATCTACTGTGAGTAGGAGTATACTAATGTCAGAACAAACAGCAACCATTGCTTCCCTTTGTGTTTCCACTCTTCAATCTCTCATCGTATTCGCTGCTAATTTTCTGACCATAGCTGTGTTTTGGATTCACCGCAACAAACTAAGACGAACTTACTTACTTCTTATCAATTTGGCCGTGGCCGATCTTCTCGTTGGATTCGCATACATGACACCACATTTGACGGTGTTAGCACTTCCTAGTTACACTGGAAAATCTAAACTTAATTTTACGACTTTTGACTATCTTGTAATCCAATTTCAAGTTACATTTTTAAGTACATCGATGTTCTTTCTGGTTCTTATTTCTCTGGAACGTGCATTTGCTTTGATTTGGCCGCTTCTTCATCGAACAACAAGCACGAAGACGTTCATCTACGGTGTCGGCGCCGCTTGGTTAGCAGGTGTTTCATTGGGTTCATTAACCTGGCTGGTTAGCTACGGAATCTTTGAGATTTCTCACTATATCCTCACATTTTCAATCGTAATCGTCTTATCACTAGCAACGATGTGCACATCATACCTAGCAATCCGAAAAAAACTTAAACGCAGTGACCCCACAATCGTTACAACACATCAGCGCAAAATGGTTGAGCAAAACACAAGGAAACTTTCCAAAACTTTGTTCCTTATGACAGGAGCATCTGCTGCCTTTTGGGTTCCAAGCCTTGTTTTATTTTCTTGTCTTAATTTCCCTCCAGGAATGTTTCCTGAATTTGTGAAATATTTGTTAACCATGATTCATCTGTGCAATTCCGTCGTAAATCCATTGATTTACAGTCTGAGAATGCCAATGTTCAGACAAAGTCTTAGACGATTTAGACTTGTAAAAATTCGAAAGCAGCGGAAAAAATACATAGTTAATTGAGGATATTTTTATAGAGCCTAAGATAAAACTACAAACAAAGATTTGAACGCCTAATTTTTCCTTAATTTTTCCTTTTTTAACAAAGAAGGACAGACGCTACTCTCAACATCTCAGACCCTTTATTTGTAACAAGATATGTGTAATTAACATAAACGTAATTAACTTTTTTTTAACAGTTGAGTTCAAAGTTTTAATATACTTTTAACAGAGTCATCTGTGCGCGATTCTTGTAAACACATTGTATGCATTCATCATTCTTAATTAAAGCTAAGACCTAATCTATTACCTTTCTTTTGGTTCAATTCATAGCACTGTTAAATTAATAATTTATCTTCTATTTTTCATAGATATTATTACCATTTTATTATTTTATGAGTCTGTTTTCGCCATGCGATTGGTCAATTTGCGGTCCGTAACTTGCTATACAAACCAAAATTTTTAAAGAAAATGCTCATTTCGGAGCTCTAAATCTCTTTACCGCGCAAAAAAGGTTTAAATAAAGTTATAAGACGCCTGTCAACCTTTAGGACTTGGATGTTGACTTTGGCCTTCAACATTTTTAACTGTGTTTATTTGTGGACGAAGACGATGAAGAAACTGACTCGTAAACTTATCCAAGAGGACTCTAGTCAGTGTTTGAAAATTTTATCGTAGCACACAGTTAAGAAGACGAAAATCGACTGGCAGAGATTCTAGATGTTTTGCCCAATAGAAAATGAGTAATTTCTTCGACAAATATGATAGCAAACATACCTGCACCCGATCATCTTGACAAGCTTCTTTGCCATTTGCAGTGCTTTTTTAAAGGCCAACGAAAGAAAGATAGAAGAGAGTTCGAGCCAGACACAATGTCCAGTTTTCAAAAGACTCCAGCGTCACATTAACGAGTGAGTTCTTACAGTGCTCTTAGTTTTGACAGAATAAACGTTAAAATATGTCTGTAAATCCTGAGGACTGGGATGTTGACTTTGCCTTTCCAAATTTTAACCTAGCTTTGTTTTAATGAGAACGAAGCTGATGTAGAAACTGAATCGTAACCTTACCGAGGCAGAGAATTCTAGTCAGTGTTTGAAAATTTTAACGCAGATCACAATTGAAGACGAGAATGAACTGGCAGAAAGAGAGGTTTTCCCAAAAGAATTAACGAATTCTTCAACAATGACAGCAAACTTACCTTGAAAAGCTTCTTTGCCTTTTGCAGTGTTTTTTTTACAAGGACAAACGGAGGAAAGATGGAAACGACTTCAGGACAGACACAGTGTCCGGTTTCCAAAATACTTCAGCGTTACATTAAAGAGCTAAAGCTCACAGTGCTCTTAGTTTTGACCTAATAAACCTTTTCAACATGGCGAATTTGTTTTTACTTTCTCGGAAAGCCTTTGTTATGTCCTATTGTTTTCGTGCGCCAATAAAAACTGTCTTTTTTGACACCTGTCAAATGACTGTCAAATTGTGCGTCCTGCACTTATTTCCGTTCCCCCAAGCAGGAAGAAGCCATATAATAAACATCTTATTAGCCTCGCTTTTTCGGTCCGTACTGTAAATTACGGATCCTCGTTTTTTTCTATCGATTTATGGTCCGCGCGCTTCGCGCTTGGGCCATAAATCGATGGGACAAAAACTCGGTCCGTAATTTACAGTATAGACTGAAAACTCGGCTAATAAGAGGCAATTACTACAGGTAGCCGTAGGCCCAGTCCGTATACGTTTTATCCCTTTAATGAGGGGATCGCTATTGGCTTCTGAAAACGCGGCTCAGCTAAAACCAGTTAACAACTCAGCAGATACTCTAGTTGTCTAGAGGGTCTGCAAAGCTCGATCTTTTCTCTGCATGTAAAACACCTTAAACTTATATTTAATGTATTATCAGGCTGATACAATTAGTAAGGCGATTTTAAGCGTCATTCTTCAGTGTGTTATTGCTCATATTTACTGCAAATGCTTTCACTGTTTTTTTTCTCTTTTCTTTCTGGATTTATCGCCACATTGGTTTGGTTGGTTGGAATCTCTCTGGGTGCTCTGAAATTACTACCGATATACGGGATCTTCGACTTGAAATATAACATTGTCGCCTACTCTGTCCTCATTTGTCTGTCTTTACTCTTGATTTGCTTTTTGTATCTTTCGATCCGAAAACGCTCTTGCAATAGAAATGCTGCTTTAGACAAGGGAAACCATCAAAAAAACGTAGAAGAAAACACAAAACTCATAAAGACCTTTTTCATTGTAATAGGTGCAGTTCTGTGACACTTTGGGCTCCAAGCATGGCATTGTGCAACTGGTCAGTCTCAAGTAGTGGCTTTAATTGTGAATTAGATTTTTTGTATGTTTCACCTAATCAATTCTCTTATTAATCCAATAATAAAATATAGTTTAAGAATGCCACCATTTTGCAAGAACTTATAAATAACTTGAAGGTTCCATACTGGAGATCGAAAAATGTCGCAGAGACAAAGATTGTATTAGCGCTCATCAATTTCAAAAAGGGTTCATTGTGCACTGTTCAAAAAGGGGCCATTTATTTTTAAAGAAGTGTCTGAACACTTATGTCCTTTTGTCTTTGTAGTCTGCAGTTGATAATACATTCATAATTTCATTAAGAAAGTTAATTATGCTCTTGCAGATTGACTTCCTTAACAGTCCTACATTTCTTACTCTGTTGTTTATAACGTTCGTGAAATTAAATACCGCTTTGAAAAAATTGTGTCACATTCGTTTACATGGACCTTAAATCGATCCAAAAACACAAATGAAAAACAGTAGAAATGTAGTAGAGGTTCTGGAGGGAAAAACAATAGAAGGTGGTAGTGGTGGAGGGAAAATAAAAAACTTTGGTGGTAGTGAGAAGGTCGGTTAGTAGTGAAATGAAAACATGAAAACAGTAAAAATGAGGTGGTGGTGGTGGAGTGGCGGTAGTGGTGGCGAGAAGACAATACAAATGTGGTGGTGGTCGGGGGTGTTGGTAGTGGTAGTGGCGAAAAGAAAACAATAGAAATGTCGTGGTGGTAGTGGTGGGGGTGTTGGTGGTTGTGGTAGTAGTGGAAGTAAGAAATTTGGGGAAGAGCGAAATGACTGAATTGTTGAGAAAACAACATTTTTTTCTAAAATAACGAGAAAAGGTTATAGATGTTAGTAATGTACTTTTTCAGTAGTAACATGACGCCACCACGCAAATTCCCTATGGAATGTTAGAAATTACTTATGAATGACAAAATCACAGCTACGTGTCAACAAATATGTCACACAAGTATTACATCGAACCTTACAAACAAGGGCGAAAACATCCCCACTATACAACTAATGCACCGCTTCACAGCCAATGGCATCACGGCCTCACTTACAGACGTCCAATAACATCGCGACACTTGATACCCTTAACTGACGAGATAAAACTCGATCTCTTGGACCCTGAAGATAGCTACAGCACAGGTTGACGAAACATCAGCCACTGTCGACGGCAGTCCTATTCGGGACTACGCTCACCCGGAAGAATACAGTATACACCGGCGAGGAAGAACTTAGTGGATTAAGAGCCAAAAATACAAGAGACGGTTTAGCCAAGCAAAAGCAAGCAGATCCTTATATGTGGGTTACAGTTAAATTATGATAAGCAATTAACGTAAGTGAGATTGTAAATTTAAGTACAACAAGAAGCTACTTTACCAAACTGTTTATAAAGTTGGTATTTGTACGGTAATGATAATGCAATTACGAATAAATACAGTATTTTAAAGGACCAAACCCAAGTTTGTTATTTGCGGCTAATCAACAATTTATTACACTCCTTCATAAAAATTAAGACTAAATTGCCAATAACTGTGACGATAAGTGTAAATTGCTGTTTGTTGTTAAGATTAGTGTTACGTAATATGGCAATGACATGTGAATATTTAAGCAGGCTATACATAAGGTTTCTTGATTTATTAAAGTGAGCATATTTCCCTCGTAGGGGTCTCCCACAAGTGTTTCATGGTGTCAGGAATCTTGTACCGAACCTACGTGTTTTACCTTTTTTTCTTGTGATGCTGGGTGGCGAAGGCACGAAGGGGCCGTTGCATCGCAGAATTCGTCGGTAGATACTGTGAGAGGTTCTTTTGTTTGCTTTACCGCCACCTCCACCGCATGATATTCATGATTTGAACGCAGCAGGAAACTGGAAAGAGTCTGAGCAAGCTTGGAAGAATTACTCGATTGCCATGAATTTGCACCAGAAACCCGAAGCCGTACACACTGCTAGCAACATTGCTTGCCCTAATCGGACTGAAGCGCGAAAAGTTTTCGCTACGTTTACGAATTGGGCGAGTGATACCGACCAAAATAAGATCCAGCCAGTGCTATAAAGGTTTGCAGCGTACTATCAGCCACTTAAAAACGTGCCTTTTGAAAGATACAACTTTTATTCTAGAATGCAAGAATCGGGAGAGTCTTAATATCATTATCGGACAGTTCTTCGGCAGTTAGCAGAAAGGTGCGAATTTGAATCGATTACTCCGAATCAGATTTTACGGGAGAAGGTCTTGCTTTTGAAATTCGAGATTCAAAGGTTCGTGAGAAGCGTCTTAAAAAGAATTTGTCGTTAGAGAAAACGGATGAGATTTGTCGCTTTCATGAGACCATGGTACTGCAGATGAAAGGATGTCTGTGATGTCGGTTTAAGCGTTGCAGATGCGAAAAACTAGGGGCTAAAGGAGGGAGACGTAGGCGCGGTCGTGGCTCGAGAAATGCTGGCAAGCGGGAAAATAGCTGTGAATTTTGCGGACGTGAGCATGATTTAGCGAAGTGTGAGAATTGTCCGGGTTATGGAAAGAGCTACAAAAAGTGTGGCAAGAAAAATTATTTCGCAAATATGTGTTTTGGGCACGTGCCTAAGCCCAGGTATCGCTCGCATCTTGTTAATTGTTTCAAGTATGAGCTGCCGGATGAAGTTTTTGGTGTGGCCGAAATTTCTGCAGTAACCTTAGATGATTCTCAACTGGTAACACTGAAGTTGGAATTTGGAAATTATCTTCAGTTTCAGCACGACACAGGAGCTCAGTGCAATGTTGTCCCTGTACAAGAAGGCGACCAAAGATTTTGATTTGCGCAATGTGACCCCTGTCAATGCGGCGTTCATTTCTAATGGTGGTACTTCAATTCCTATCCTCGGGAAAGTTTGATTGCGTGTATGGCGTGGAGATTACAGATGTCTGCTTGACCGCAATTTGATTAAAAGCAGGAGAGTCAGACCAGTTCTGGGCAGGAAAGAGTGCCCTAGAGTGAACATTATTAAGTGTCTAGACAACGACCAGTTAAACCGACCGCAGGCGCCCGATAGTGAAGTTTATACACATGATGTCCCGGCTACTTCCCCGGTCGCCGCTGACCAGCTGTTGTTTAAGAGGTTTCGTCGTGTCTTTGCTGATGGCGTAGGTGTTCTTGCAGGCGAATATCACATGGTGCTGGATGAGTCGGTTAGGCCAGTTCAACAACCTCCTCGCAGAGTTCCAGTCGCGATCCGCGAACGTCTTAGAGAGACACTGGAAGAGAAGCGTGAAATTATTGCTCGCGTGACAACGCCCACCCCTTGGATCAGCTCGATGGTTGTTGTACCAAAGAAGAATGGCAAATTACGCATTTGTTTGGATCCGATGGATCTAAATCGTGCTTTGCATCGGGAAAACTATCCTTTGCCTACGATTGAAGAAGTAGCTTCCCGTCTTCACGGAACAAAAGTTTCACGTCCCTTGATGTTTCCAATGGCTTCTGGCATGTTGTTCAGGATGAAGAGTGTTCGTTCTGTACTAAGTTTAATACGCCATTTGGAAGATACTGTTAAAAAAGGATGCCGTTTGGGATCAGACCTGCACCTGAAGTGTTTCGGAGTAAAATGAATGAGTTGGTTGAAGGATCGAGGGGTCTTGAGGTCATAGCGAATGATTTTGTTGTTTTGGGTACGGTGAATCGTCGCATTCTGCAATTAAAGACCATTACGGGAATCTTCTTGCGTTTCTCGAGAAATGTGATGAGCGTGGAGTTCATTTGAACAAGAACAAGTTGCAGCTTAGAATGAAAGAAGTCCCTGAGAGAAAGTCAGACGTTCCCCTGTGTCTTCGACCCTATTCTCACCTGCGTGATGACTTGGTTGTTCAAGGTGATTTAATTTTCAAGGGCCGGCGTTTGGTTGTTTCGCCCAGTATTCGCAAGGAACTTATATCAGTGGTTCATGCGACCCATATTGGTATCAAAGGCTATTCAGGAGGGCCCGAGAATGTCTTTTTTCGCCTAGAATGGCGTCTGATGTCAAAGACTATGTTTCCAAATGTGACGTGTGTTTGGCTCATCGTACCTCCCTGACTAAGGAACCGCTCCTTCAATACGAAGTAATCGCAAGACCATGTGCCAAGCTAACCGCTGACTTGTGTGAACTGCCTGGGCGGACCCTGTTGGTTGTTACTGGTCATTTTAGCAACTACATCGAAGTGGCGCGTCTCTCCGCTACCTCAACTCAAGCTGTTGTTCGCCAGTTGAAGACCATGTTTGCGCGTCTTGGTATTTCTGAGATCCTTGTGACAGATAATGGGCCATAGTTTTCGTCTAACGAGTTTCAAGTATTTACTAGGTGATGGTCTTTCAATTATGTCACTACATCGCCTCGCTACCCTCAGTCAAATGGAAAAGCCGAAAATGCTGTGCGGACAGTGAAGCGTCTGTTTGAGAAATGCAAAGAAACCTGTATGTCAGAATTTGAAGCTCTTCTTGACTGGCGAAATACGCCTCCTGAGGGAATGGATACCAGCCTGGCACAGCGCCTGATGGGACGTCGATGCCGTACGTTACTTCCGATGTCAGAGTCTCTTTTACAACCAAGTTACTCATTGCGTGGTGATCTGCGTGCCTTGGCCGAAAGGAAAAATGGCGCTATATTATAGCATGGAGATTTCCTATGATTTATTCTGGTTTGTTTGAGGTCCAATTGTACCAGAACTGGTTAAACATTCTCCTCAAAAAGAAAATTTTTTTTTGTCTTACAAACTTTTCTTTCAAATATCATCACATTTTATTGGGTAAGATTCAATATAATTACTAAAACTTTTAATTGAATTTTCGGCTAAGTGAAGATATGAGGCCATTGACTTCGTTCCATTTAAAAGATAAAAAACTGCAATTTGCTTACTATACTCAAAAGAAATTTACTTACAAACCAGGTGTTTTGCTTGGCAACTTGATAGGTAACATGAAATTAATTGAAAAAATAATGAGCACTCCAATCGAAAGCCTTCAAATTCATTACCTACCCTGGATATCATGCACTAGCGTCAAATGTTTTGAATCCATCAATCACTGTATACATATATAGTGTAAGCCATCAAGGGAACTCTGAGTTCACCGATTTCAAATTATTCTCAAGGCTTGTTTTGAAAAGTGATATGTAATTGAATCTTAAACTAAAATTGCTGTTCGTTTCTTTTCTTTTTTTCTCAGTGGGCTATACAGCTAAACGTTTGAGGTGCGGTTCTTATTCCGCGGCTGTTTTCTATACTTATAAAATGACTCCTGGGTTCAAACCATTCACTGTGCTACCAAAATATGCTACCAAAAACAATGTACCCCGCTTTTTTGGACCATTAGCTTAAAATAAGGGCAACTTGACAGGGAACATGAAATAGATTGAAAAAATAATGACTACTCCAGTCGAAAGCCTCAATTTCATTATCTACCCTGGATCTCACTCAACAGTTTTAAGTGATTCAAACGTTTTGAATCCATGCACCAATCACTGTATACATGTTATACGAATAAGTGTTAGCCATCTAGGGAACCCTGAGTTCACCGATTTCAAATTATTCTCAAGGTTTGTTTTTAAATGTGATATGTAAATGAATCTTAAACCAAAATTGCTGTTCCTTTTTCTATATATATCTCAGTGGTTTATCTAAACGTTGCAGTACTTTAGTACTTTATTTTGACCGTTATTAGGCATTTGCTTTTCAGCCACAAACTGGCTTCGACTCAGAACGTTCAGTAAAAGCTCACAAATTGTCATTACGAAGAATAAAAAAGTTTCATAAATAGTAATAAAGATAAAAATGATCTAATTCAATATACAAGTCGACTTAAGATTCCATTAGACCTTTGACATATTAGGACGATGCTAGGAAAGGGTTATGCTCTGTAAGAAACTGTATGTCCCAGATGTCTGTCTGTGATGGCGAGAGCTTCAGCCAATCAGAAATCAGGATTTAAGATAAAATATTGGAAGATTTTTACTTGTCAGTTATTTTGGTATTTAACGACAGAAAACCATCAATCGTGGATGTATTAGTGCCACCAATCTGTATCACAGCACAGGCTTTCGCATAACGAAGAATCGTCTCGCTCGATTCTCGCAATCAGGGTACGGTTAAACAGTGCACGGAGCTAAAACGTCACTAAGTTAACGAAGGCTTCAATCTACAGCAGCAGCAAGAGCAGCAGTATACTAATGTCAGAACAAACAGCAACCATTGCTTCCCTTTGTGTTTCCACTCTTCAATCTCTCATCGTTTTTGCTGCTAATTTTCTGACCGTAGCTGTGTTTTGGATTCACCGAAACAAACTAAGACGAACTTACTTACTTACTTCTTATCAATTTGGCCGTGGCCGATCTTCTCGTTGGATTCGCATACATGACACCACATTTGACGGTGTTAGCACTTCCTAGTTACATTAGAAAATCTAAACTTAATGTCAAGACTTATGACTATCTTGTAATTCAATTTCATGTTACATTTTTAAGTACATCCATGTTCTCTCTGGTTCTTATTTCTCTGGAACGTGCATTTGCTTTAATTTGGCCGCTTCTTCATCGAACAACAAGCACGAAGACGTTCATCTACGGTGTCGTCGCCGCTTGGTTAGCAGGTGTTTCTTTGGGTTCATTAACCTGGCTGGTTAGCTACGGAATCTTTGAGATTTCTCACTATATCCTCACATTTTCAATCGTAATCGTCTTATCACTGGCAACGATGTGCACATCATACATAGCAATCCGAAAAAAACTTAAACGCAGTGACCCTACAATCGAAACAGCACATCAGCGCAAAATGGTTGAGCAAAACACAAGGAAACTTTCCAAAACTTTGTTCCTTATGACGGGAGCATCTGCTGCCTTTTGGGTTCCAAGCCTTGTTTTATTTTCTTGTCTTAATTTCCCTCCAGGAATGTTTCCTAAATTTGTGAAATATTTGTTAATCATAATTCATATGTGCAATTCCGTCGTAAATCCAGTGATTTACAGTCTGAGAATGCCAATGTTCAGACGAAGTCTTAGACGATTTAGACTTGTAAAAATTCGAAAGCAGCGGAAAAAATACATAGTTAATTGAGGATATTTTTATAGAGCCTACGTAACATAAAAGAAATATACATTGTAGTGACCAAGCTTTGTAATCTGAGCTCGACACTTGAAAAATGAAATCTGGGCCCCGGGTTCAGGTCGAACTTTTCAGGAACCGAACCTAATAAGGAAGTACATGACAAGTTCGGCGTCTGAATAATAGGAACACCTATTTCAATTTCACACGGTTCAGCCGTTCTTTTCGCCTTGCCCGGCCAGGAATTTCGCCTTTGGAGCGACTTTGGAACGGCTTTGATTTAGAAAGCAGAACTTTTCATGTACCAAACCTGATGCATAAATTATTAAATCGTATTTTGTACACTGTAGTTTTGCCTTTTACTGAATTCACTATAAAGCTAGTTCAGCTGTAATTAAGATCGGCGCCTGAATCAATTCAGCTGATCTAAATAATTTGGGTCGGCCTTATTTCGAGTTAGCTTTTGGCTCATGAAAAGTTCGGCGTAAAATGAAGGCGACAGGATTTTCTTCATTTCATTTGTAATATAAAAGCAGGAGATGATGCTTAAAGTATCTTTTAAGTTTTCTCGAATTTTTTAAGTCCCATTGTTTTCTTTTCTCTTTATGAACCGCTTGAGATTTTTGTCTAAAATTTGACTGTCAACATTTTGATCGGCAGTGCCGCCGCAGCATTTAGACTTCACAATATTTTAATACTATTTTGGGGATCAGAGATTGACTCATACCTTTTTGAAAAATAATAGCAGTAGGATTCAAGCCGAAGTAAAAGGCTAACATTGTTTGAACGAAATTAAAAGGGAAATATCTACTTATATTTATAGCGTTTAACAAAATAACCAAGAATGATGCGCAATAAAACAAAATCGCTTTTTAATTTCTTGTCTCACCCTTACTCATCTGCCCCCGATCTTCTTACAATGTAGTTTTAAAGTAAGCGTTTTATTCAGAAAGCGGCAAAAAGGTTAAAAAAATCCCCCTTTTCTATTAAAAATTAAGGAAATATTATGGGAACAAACTATGGTTAAAACCTAAAATAAATAAAAGTTGCGGATATGTCATGGTAAAATATATTATTAACACGGGTTCAAAAATACTGAGAAGATATTGAGAAGAAATCCAGTAGGAAATTGAGTTGTGTCAACCTTCAGTGGACAAAAGCCTAGCACCAGAAAAAAGAAAAATAAGCCATACCACATTCTTTTTTACACTTGTCAAGGGCTATAGATGAAATTAGTTATCTGTAAAACCACCAAAGAGAATTTCTAACGGGAGCTTGAGAAAATGAATTTCAAATTTCATAGCAATTGAGAAAACACAGTACAGGTAAATTCGGCATTGCTAATAACTCTTCATTTTGCAAAATGTGAGGCTTTTGAAGTTTGTTTTACGTTTTCTCGGGATCCAATCTAAAGAACCTCTTCTTCGGAGATCTTTTATACAACTTATAATTGCATTAATAGCCCTTGAAAAGTGTGAAAAAAAAGCAATATGCTTGAGATTATTCAGGTACAAGGTGTTTGTCCACTGAAAATTAAAACTACTCAATTTCCTGATGGATTTCATCTTAAATACAATGAAATTCAATTATCCTCTAACAGCAAGTTAATTTCATATCAGTCATGAAATCTTTTGAATCGATTAATGAGCAGAAAACAATACCCATTTTTAGGAAAATAAAACTTCACTCTTTTCCTGATCATTTTAACATGATGTATCATTTTATGGGCAGATTTTTTCTTTTATGTTCAAAGGTAGATATCTCTTGGAAACTATAGGTTCTTTGGTTAAAAAATGTCAACGCACATTTAGTAGTCTCTGCTGTTTATTTAATTTTTTGTTATTACACGGTTTCACAACTTTTAATTTCAGCAGAAATTATGTTACTTAGCATATTTATTGTAAACCTTAAAAGCCATGCTAGATTTTTCAAACATTGTAAACGCATTTAGGCAAAGCAAAATGCGTTCAAATCATCCCTTGGGCTTTTGTCTTGCTTTGAGATATGTCATTCAGTCTTTCATATACAACTGAGTGGTTGTTAAATAATACATCTCCTGTGCTTATTGAAACTCTTTTTGGGTGAAGGTGTGCTTATATAAGGAACTATTTCACCCCAGGTAGCAGGGCACTGCAAAGAAAGCGATCACCAAAACTATAAAATCAGACAACAGAGGGCATGTAGAGCAACATGTAGAGGGCTATATACAGAATATTCTCCAGAAGGTCTGGAAGTTCTGTTTCAAATGCTATTATTTAAACTTCAGATAATTTTTGAACGTTATCCACATGTATGTCGAAATGTCTGTTGATACTGCTTCCATTGCAGTCTTAATCCTTCTCGCTTTTCTGTCTATCATCGTTTGTATTTCTAACGCTTTCACCATGTTTGTTTTCTCGGTCCATCAAAGTAAACTGAAGGGAACAAGCTTTCTTGTTATTAACTTGGCTGTGGCAGATCTCCTTGTTGGATTCACAGATACTGTAGAGGTCGGAGCATTTGCTCTTCCAACACATATCGGCTCAAACGAAACTATTACCGAGATGAAAGGTAGCATTGTAGCCCCTTTTGTAGCCTCTTTCTCGTGTGCATCTGTGTTTTTTCTCGTGCTGATTTCCCTGGAACGAGCTTTTGCTTTGATTTGGCCGCTTCGACATCGTGTAACAAGCAGAGAGGTCTACACCTATAGTGTGGTTATAGCGTGGCTAGCTGGGATAACTATAGGTGTATTCAGTTTCCTTGCTGTAGTTAAAAAATACCAAGTGAAGTATTTTGCAGTTGCTGCAACGATCATTATTGGTTTCTCCTTGATTACAATTTGTGTTTCTTACCTGTCCATCAGGAAAAGAATTAACAACAGATCTCCCGTTATCGACACAGAGCTTAGCAGAATAAGCATCGAACAAAGTACAAAACTCTCCAAGACTCTTTTTATCATGATCGGTACATCTGCCGCTTTGTGGCTTCCTAGCGTTGCATGGTACAATATCAGTGTATGGTTTCCAAGCCTGTTTCCTCATTTTGTTGCTCACCTTTCCACAATGGTACATTTGACTTATTCTCTTGTTAATCCAGTCATTTATAGTTTAAAAATGCCAATATTCAGGAGAAGCTATGAACAATTAAGAGACAAGCTAAACCTTGTCAAGCGAGCGAAAATGTACACAGTAAATTAATTAGTAAGAGCCAGAGGATTAGAGCCAAAAAAAAATTAAAGGTTTGTTTATAGTGGAAAGTGCACTTAGCTTATCCAGCTAGTTTACAGGCACTCCACTCAAATAATTCTGAAACAAATGATGCAAATAGAACATAACGGGATTAGGAACCCCAATTGGCTATTTACAAGCGTGACTGAGGATTTGAGCTGGGGATTACCGAGAAATCTTTATTATTTAGTTAATACTCAAACTTGGGAGCTATGAAAAGTCCAAACGCGCAACCCTAAGCCAGTCAGAATTGATAAGCATAGATTATTTGAAGAAAAAAACTAGTCTAAGAGGGGTGCGTTTATAATATTTCTCATCTTAGGCCAGGTTTCCTCTTCTTATAAATGATTGAAGAGATATTTTATGTAAACCATCCGTTGATGAAACCTGGGATTTGTGGATGTAGGATGGTAGAATGTTAGCCCATATTTATGAAAAAAGAAAAGAAAAACAGTTAAATTTTCCCTTGTTATTTTGTGTTTTATTATGATTAGTCAGTAATTTTATTGTTCTTGTTCTTGCTTGTGCCTCTTTTTTTTCTTGTTAAATAGTACCAGACATGTCTTCTTTGACTTCTTTTACAGACAAGAATTTTGCGGTTGTGAACACAAATTTAATGGAAGCATTCGATCTCATCGACCACGCCATTCTTATGGCTAAACTTACTGACTATGAGCTACCACCTTGGGTGCTGGACTGGATTGCAGATTTTCTTACTGACAGGAAGCAACGAGTGAAACTCGCCCACGATTGCTACTCGGATTGGGGATCTGTCAGGGCAGGTGTCCCGCGGGGAACCAAATTGGGGCCCTGGCTCTTCCTGGTAATGAAAAATGACATCAATGTCAATGGCGTCAACCTTTGGAAGTACGTCGATGACACATCGATGGCCGAGACAGTCCACAAGGGCCAACCAAGTGAAATCCAATTTGCTGTAGACGACCTAGTTAGGCAAGCCGAAATAGATAAGTTCCAATTGAATGAGACCAAGTGTAAAGAGTTGCAGATAAGTCTCTCAAGGTCTGTAGATCCTTTCGAAGCAGTTACTATTAACAACAAACCAATTGAGGTTGTAACTAGCGCAAAACTTCTTGGTCTCACAATTTCAAACAATCTAAAGTGGAACGCTCACATAGAGAATGTTATCAAAAAAGGAGCCTCTAGGCTATATCTATTAAGGCAGCTTAAGCGTGCAAAAGGAGATCCTGCGCAGCTACTTTGTTTCTATACTACGTGTATCCGGCCCATATCTGAATATGCCTGCCAAGTTTTCCACAATGGTCTGCCTGAGTATCTCTCTGAAGAGCTAGAGAAAATTCAGCGCCGTGCACTTAGAATTATTTTCCCAGATTTAGGCTATCAAGAGGCTCTCAAAGAGTGCAATATTTCCACCCTCCATCAACGGCGCCAATGGCTGACAGAGCGCCTATTCAATGAGATTAAGGACAACAGCCTCCACAAATTACATGGCCTTTTGCCGCCACGTAATCTTAGTACTGTAGCCTTAAGGAGAAAGCGCGCTTTTAACGTACCTCTTTGTAGAACAAATAGACTAATGAATAGTTTTATCATGCATAACGCGGCTATTTTCTAATGGTTTTATTGTAAATTCGCGGCTATTTTCTTAAATTTCATGACGTAGTATCTTTGTTCCTTTGTTTTATTTATTTACTGTTATTGATTTATAATAGTTAGTCTTAGTATTCAACGTATTGTACAGTCCGTAATCCAGCCCTTGGGCTGCAATGGATTTTTAATAAAGCTATCTATCTATCTATCTATCTTTAGAAACTGGATTCTCATGTTAAGACGGAATCCATCACGAAATTGAGTAATTTCAACTTTGAGTGGACAAAAACCTTGAACCAGAATAATTCAAACAATATCGCATTCCGTTTTTACTTTTTTCAATATAATATATATAATATAATTCTTATCTGTAATAACACCGACTATCTCTAATGGGAGCCCGAGAAAATAAATGTCAAATTTCACAAGAATTACAAAAACACAGGTAAAATTATGAAAATTTCATGTGTAAGATGCCATTTTGTGGTGTACGGAGTGCTGAAAAAGTACTTGTCACCACAGCAAGTGCTTGCAGTTTGTTCTCGAATATGAGGAAATCTTTCTTTCATTTTCCCTTAGTTCAGCTAACAGGGGCAGTTTCCCAGAAACGCATAATGATCCGACTTCGAGGGCTCTCTCTCCTCAGCAGAAGCTCCCGCTGGGTATCCCTATAAACATAGCAATAACCAAAAAAAAAAAAACATAGAAAGCGCGTGGGGAACGACGGGAAGAGGGTAAAGGCAGGAGTCTCTCCTCTCTCTTCCCCCTTCCCATCGTTCCTCGCGCTTCCTTTTTCTTTCTCCCCAGCCTCCCCACAACACAAAAAAGCCTCTGCGGAGGAGAGAGTCCAGGGCTCATAACCGGTTGTACGTTTTTGTTCATAAGATGCGTCTATAACTTGGGGACGGGCTAAAAATTATGTCTTAATAAAGCAGAAGTTTACGGTAGCTCTGCAACGAAGTTCCAAGTGGATTTTGAAAATGGCGCTGACAAGTGCGCATTTAACGTCCAACGTTTAGTAAATATTAAAAGAGCATATTTCAAAATAAAAGATTAAGTTAAGGTGATGTGTAGCATGTGTTAAGATTCAACTTGAACTTCTGTGACAACCACAAGTCTCTTAAACGCAATTTGAACTTTAATTTCTACCAGAAACTTAAGAGAACCCCGTTACAGATCGATCCACGACAAAAGAGGACACAGTGGTATGTTGAAACTGCTTATACAACGTGAAGACAAAAACGTGTTGATCCAGTTCTTATCTTGTGATAGAAAGTTTCAGAAAACATTACGTCATATTCTAATTGGGTCCTTGAAAGTCATAACAAAGTACTCAGCGTAAACACGTCTGTTCTATTGTGAGTGTTTCTTCCTCAACAGCATGTTACACGGGTCGATTCGCAACGACAATTTTTAGCGCTTCACAACGTTGCAATGTTGGAACAATGTTGTAACCATTCGAAACAATGTCGCAACAATGCTGGAACTCTGTATTGCACTTATCGTCGCTGCGAATCGTCTCGTGTAACATCACTTTTAAAAGCAAGAAAAGGGGGCACACGGCCCCACAAGTAAAAGCGCACAAAAATATCACCCGGGCAGTGGCAGCCATGGAAAGCTGTTTTGGTCTTATTCGGGATCAGCACGGTATAGCGGTCAGGCCTATAAACCAACAAAGCCGCATATCATGAGCCATGGGTTGGTGTACGTCACTTACTCTGTTCTGGCCCCATCGGTATATCAGTAAAAATGATGGGCGTTTTTGTTAAGTTAAATGTGATGCTCCAGCCTGTCAGTGATGTGGACTCAGTTTTTTATGTATCTGACAATTGTTCGGCTCCTGTTGCCAGGTCCCTCTGTAAAACCCACAACGATGTGTCCCTTATGGGGCCGGTCACCGTAATTCCTGTTAGACCCAGACGTTCAGCCAGCTGAATTCTTCCCATAAGTTTCCTGTTAAAAGGTGTCCCTCCTTAGCATGACCAGCGAAGACGACATGTTCACCTACAGGGCGAGGCGAAAGTCGTATGGAGCGTAAATCGCCTTCGATGCCCGTTTTAAATCTGCAGTCTACAGTCCCTCTACTGTACGTCATCAATAAATGAACACAGCAATGGCTGAGTCTCCCAAATGTATTACCAAGACACGACCATCGTAAGAAGCAGTCCATTCTGCGCCCCAGGCACTTTTTAATCATTCCACTCTCGAAGAAATCAAACCTACGAACAAACTTATTCATTTCCATACCTCTGTAGTTCGCTGCCGATAAATATGAATGTATCACTAAGTCTGCCACTACCATACAAGCTCTCCGGCAGAGTGGCACTCGGAAAGTGTACCGGTAGTTCAGCACTTCTCCCTTCCACCGCCTCATCCGTATGACCATTAGAGGACATCAGAAAATATCAAACATCTCAGCAGGATCGTCAGTTTTGGGATTAACACTAAACTGACACTTTCGGTTGCTATCAAAGACCTTTACGGTTTTTCCTCAATGAACTGCAAATAGATTGTCCCATAGAGGTTGTAGCTACGTACCAGACCCTGGGATACCCTTGCCCGAACCCCACATCAAACGACCGTGGTGTAACAGAGTGCTCCATATTAACTTTGTACAATACTTCTGATGCTCTTGCATCGCGCCGAGGTTTAACGTCATCTTCTCCGGTGTAAGCATGTGGCCATCTGAAGATTAAACCGTTTGATACCTGCTAATTCTCTCCTAAAATTAAGGTAATTACGAAAAGTTAGTGTGCAAATCACGTCCTTCTCGATTTTTTTAGATATGCCATGCAGGTATATAGGCAACGTCAATCCTTGTAACAGAGAAACACTAAATCTTTATTGCCTCTTCAAACGGAGGAATTGGTCTGTTTACAATCAAGGTAAGGTACAGTACTTATTTGATTGCAACAAAAAATCACCATAACAAAATATTGAACACATGAGAAATTATACAAAAGCTGAATGGGTAATTACAAAACTTTGGGGCTAAGAATGAACGTGTTAAAGTTCGTATTACTCTATTCTATCATTATTATAATTTCCTCTTTTTGCAAAAATAACTAAATTTACCTATAATTTTACAGGCTTGCGGTTATCTACTGTTAACAAATATGACATTTCTAAGGGTCATTAAGATTTGTAAAGTAAATTTTACATCACTAATTCAAATGCGAGCGAAGAGCTCTTGTCTTACATTGCAGTGGTGAATCCAGACCTTTAGATAAGGGGAAAGGGGTCATTCAGAACCTGAGATAAGTGAGGGAGGGCGGTCTATATCTCCCTTAAAACTAATGGGGCGCAGGCCCCCCTGGTCCATCCCCTTGATCCGCCACTGCATTAAATTAACTCTTCACGAAATATCAAGATAATAATAAGCATGTTATTCACCTCTGATCTGATTTTTTTTCCTTATACTAAGCATGTTATATTTATTGTCTTCACGTATAGCTGCGCCGCTAGCCTGTTCCAGGCTCTCAGAAACAAGGGAAGACGCGAAAGTAAAAGGCAAGCGAAAAGTTGGCGGGGCGGGAAAAGGAAAAAGGAAGGGCCGCCCCTCCTCTCCCCAGTTTTCTCCAGTTTTACGGTTATTAGTTTTATGGTTGCGAGCTAAGGCGAGACTGAACCGACAAACCAGAGCTATTTTAGAGTGTTCGGTTGTTACATATTTAGCAATTATTAAATGAGGCTGAGTAGGAGGTAAAGGATTATGCAGATCGAGGAGGGTGTTATCCACGACCGACATACTTTGTGTATTTTTGCATTTTTTCCGTGCAGTTTTAGTTAGAAATTCAGCTACTTCATCTTCGGATAGCCGTAAACGCCATTTTTTAGTTCAGTCGTGAATAATAGCTAATGTTAGCCGCGCGTGGAAACAAGGTTGATCGATGGCCTATTTCCCATGCAGCCTCGTATCCAATCAAATATACCATCGATCAACCTCGTTTCCAATGAAATGTTCCATCGAATCGATGGTATATTGCTCGCATCTTCCAAATATGGTAAGCACCAGTTGACCTTTGAGCCAATCAGAAAAGGGAACATATTTTGGATGAATAATAAAAGCGGTTGTAGTTCAAAATCAGTCCTGTCAAGCAGAAGTCTGCTGAAGGTAACTTTATGAGGTATCTTGCCCCAAGAAAACTTGAGTATATCTAAAGATCATGGTCTCAAATATAGTAGAGCATGGAATCATACCTCCGAGCTCAAAATGTCTGACCCATTATAAACCAACTTGGCTAGGCGTGAGAATGGTTGTTTGAGAATGCTAAACCTCGAGGTGTAGGTAGTCACCAGGTCTCATCCACCATTTTTCTTGTTTTCCCAAGAAACAAAGTCAAGCTCACTGGATGTGATTCAGTATACAAATTAATCTGACCGACATTCAGCTACCGTTGTATATTTTTTAAACAGACATAAGTTGACATCCGGCTTCATCCGGATATGAAAGCGGATGTGATCGTCGCAGTTAAATGAAGAACCTAAGCCCATAAGTTTTTCATCTAAGCCCATAAGTTTTTCATCTAAGACAGAGTATTGGGCCCTGTTTGCACCATGACGAAAAATAGACCTCGGCGTTTGCAAACTATTGGAAAATTTTGTACCAGTAATCATCAAGTTTTCGATTTTGCGACTTTGTTTGTCTCTGAGACACGCGAAATTTTTCGTATAACCTAGCTGCCGATTTTAGACCAAAATGAGGCCCGAAGGGCCAAAAACTGTTTGTTGATACCGCCCCCCCCCCACCCCCCACTTATCTCAGGGTCTGGATGACTCGGCCTCCCCCTTATCTAAAGGTCTGTATCTGCCACTATAAACAGAAAGTTGGGCCGGTTCAAACGTCAAACTTTTCATGTGCCGAACCTAATACCTATTTAGGTCGACCCAAACTATTAAGTTCGACTGTTGATTCAGACGGTCGAACTTTACATGTGCCGAGCCTAATACGTGGCGAAAATAAATACCATCTTTACTGCCTAAAATAGGGAAATAAACTGAAAAAAGTAAAAATTCACTATGCCTGTAAATTCTTGTTTTGATTTTAGTGTGATTTGCGCTCTGTTATGACAAGGAGACAACTGAGGAGATCGTGCCTGTGATATTTACCATTTCTTTATGGATATAAAGAAAGACAACTTATTAGAAGACCGTTTTGAGCTGTCCAGTTTCAGTCTAAAAATCTACAACGTCAATGCTGGTAACCAGCTTGTCAGTGCTGTAACTCAGTTGTTTTATTTGAAATTCCTCACAATATTTGTAAAGGAAAAAAGCCGCGTCTTTTAGTTTTTGAAGACAACTACCTTTCCATCAACACACACAGCAATATGTCCCTCCATGGTCACAGTAATTCCTCTAAAAAGAACTCTACTCTCATTACGCAGCAGAATTCTTCGCACAAGTTTTCCATCCACGGTGTATATCTCCACTGTTATGATCCCATCCTTTTTATTGTAACCAGCGATGACAACATGTTCACCTGCAGAGCGAGGTGAAAACCACATATAGTTTGAATTTAATCCGACGCCAGATTTAAATTTTGCAATCTCCTGTCCCTCCATTGTGAATACATGAACATAGTGATAATCGCTTAAGTCTCCTTTAAGGTGCGTTATCATGATGCTACCATCGTGAGTAGCAGTGCAATCATCAAAATACTCGTCGCCTCCACTCTTGAAAAACTCAAAACTACGAACGAACTCACCATTCTGATTGTACACATAAGCCTCCCTTGATCCCAATATTACTAGTTTGCTGCCGCTAACTATCAGTCTCCTCCATCCTCTCACAGGAAACTTGTACTGAAGGTCGGCGGTTTTGTTTAAAACCTGCACTTCATGCTCCCATCGTTGTCCATTGTACAGTTTGACCAGTAAATAGATCTTCTCGCTAACGTCTTCAGTAACGAGATCAGCAATTATAACCTGTGTTTTGGCATCATCAGTTTGGGGATTAAAACTAAACTGAAACGTACCATTGTTATCATAAACATGCACGGTTTTCCTCCACTTTTCTGCAATCAGAAACTGTCCCAGGGTGTTCGAAGCCAAGTGGATACCATAAAGACCTACTCTCACATCAAACGACCACCCCGGTGTAATGCAGTACTGCTCCATATCAACTTTCTCTGATTTCTCCAACACTTGTAACACTCTTACATCGCGCAGAGGGTCAACCTGATCTTCTCCGATATCAACATATGGCCACTTCAAGACATGTATGTCTTTAGTTTTACCAGCCGTTTGCATGGCATCGTAGACGGTGCGATTTACCTGACATACAGTTGAAATTATCTGCATCCGTTCATCTTTACCAAATCGACCTCTGATGTTTAGAAAACCTTTACTAAGTTCGGATTTAAAGCTGTTCTGAACAGCTGGTAACGAATTGAGTTTCTTCAGGCACTGTTCGCACTCTGGTAATGCTTTCTGCAAAGTACTTTTCAAGTCGCCCACGGTTCTCACTGTCTCAGCTGCTGACTGTAACATTGCCGCCATAACACGATATCGAATGGCTGTGATTCGGTCAAAAGTGCCGAGGGCTTCATTGTTGCAGGCATGTGTCGCGTTTTCAACAGCTAAACTGAATTTCTTTTGTGCGTTAGAGAGCAGACTTTTCGTTGTTTCATCCAACTCGTTGAATTGCATGTTTCTTATTCCATCCGCGAGGACTATTGTCTTTTCAGGGTCAGCGTCTGAGGGCAAAGTTATTTGTTTAAAGTCATCTTCTTCATTTCTTTCAGATACCTTCGCTGCTCCCAAACTAACATTTGCACTGTACATTGTATCGACTGCCTTATAAAGACATCCGAGTCCTGTTTCAAAGAAGTCTACAGCTGCCTTAAGATCCTTTTGTGATAGCGCATCCAACTTGAAGTGGATCTCTTTCAAATCACGCACGATCAGGCTGCGAAATTTCTGATCAGCCACGTCACCTTCTTTCATCCTCTCCGCGGCTATGTCTCTTCCTTTATTCACAATCAAGCCGATGGTGGCTTTAAATACAGCTGATATAATTGCAGACATGCTTCTTATTACTTCAGAATCAATATTCCTAAATCAAATGTTTTGCTACTTCTCGTGTTTTTACCCAGTTTGTATTTAACAAAGATCGACTTTCAGATCATGAGATCTTACTTCAAATCCGGCAATGCGTCAGCTGACGTAAGAAACGCCCGCAGGAAAAACAGTAAAATGAGAATTCCAACAGTAATAGGTACTTTTCACGGTGACGTCATCAAATCGTTAAGTTAAAGCAACGAGATTTTACGAATTCTTAAAAACCAAAAATAAACCTTTGAACAAGTTTCGAGCGCCATAGCATGTTTCATTTCGGAAATACAGCAATCTGAATTTCCGAGTTTTCACAGTGCGTGACACCAAAATAGGAATGCCGTCTCGCTGAAATAAAATCCGCTCTTTCTGATTGAGCAGTTTAACCTTTTCAAGTATTAGAAGGTGTGTTTATGTGCACGTATGCAGGCTCTCGAGTGAAAAAAAAGAGCTTTTATAGAAAAAGTGAACTCCGGATGTTTTTGTTGATTTCCGGCGGCCATATTGGTGTACCAAAACTGTACATCAATGGCGTCTCCATACAAAGCTCTACAAAATGTGCGTGAAACGTTTTTGCAAATAACTCAGGAACTGTGGGCCACAAAGACCTGAGACTTGGAAAAATTGATTACATATAAGTCTTTAATAACATTTCATTTTCTTGGCTTCTTCCAAGGACAGTTTCCATTTTATTTTTTGCGTTGGTTTATTGTTCGTTAACGATTAACATTCAACGGTAACTGTGTACTGTGATCAAGTTCTATGTTGTTCAGGAAGCTTTGTGCAAGACTTTTAGGTGAACTTTGATCGTGGATGACAATCATAGGAAGGACGGAATCCAATACCGTACTATTGTCAATTCAGTCTGGTGTCCGCTTGAGCTAACAATAGAAATTGGCCAAACACAATTCATTTTAGTGTCCGCTGAATAGGTGTTCGTTATAAAGAGAAGTATAAGACGTTAATTTCGGGACGCGGCTTAGTGCCCGCTTAATAGAGGGTGTTCGCTGATTGGGTGCGCTTAATAGAGGTCTTACTGTACTGAGTCAAAAGCAGCACTGAGAAATCGTGATGCATTGCCGGGGGAGTTGCCATGAGAGTGACGGGGAGGCTCTCATAGTGGGAAAAATTGCAGATTTTGGTCTCACTCAGGGTGTTCGGGACGGAAAGCCAATATTTTTGTCCGTAAAGGTAGCGCTTAAGAAAGGAGAAGATAAGTTGATCCTTTATTGATTACCCTTGTAAGCAAAGAATTATCTAAATTATAATATTAGAAAAAAAGTACTCTCAGTTGGAGCATGGTCCCCATTTGGAGTCCATGTAATCCTGAGTCAAGTTCAGAATGGTCTTCTTTAGGAATTCAATTCAATTTTTTAGGCGAAACATCCTTGATCAGATTAAAGGTCCGAGTAGCGGCATGGATTGGGGTGGTATCTGTGCTTATTACGGGACTGGTGGGTAAAATATAGGACTGTCGCTGATAATAAAAGGAATACAGGGTCGTAACATGGTATATCCGGGACCCATTAATCCCTATTTTCTTGCCGTTATTTTGATGCCTGAGCCCCATTTTCCCCAAAATTTTGATCCCTGAGCCCTGATAAAAGAATTGATCCCATCCATGTTTTTACACAAAATTTTATCTTAATAATAACCATTGCTCCCCTTCCTCTTCGTCACCACCTGACGCAGGTGAATCATCTGATTCAACTGACCCCTGGAGCAGTTCAACGAGGCGTTGCTCTTCAAGGCAGCTCAAACAGACGTTTTTTTCCATCTTTTATTATTTGAACTTTCCCGATGATACACTTAGGTGAATTTCTATCGTCACGGTGCCCAGTCTGGTATACAAGGGGATCTTCTTCTGACTGTTCCAGCCATCTCAAACCCATGTGATCTTCCAGGAATGCGTCACCGTTATGGTGGAGATCTTTTAAAAGAACTTCAAGGAAGAAAGATTGATATACCTCTTGTAATTGTGCTTGAGAGCAACTACGTCGCCTTTTGAATAGATAATCTCACATTCTTCGGCTGTCTTGAACTGTAGTTTGTCCTTCACTCCCTTGAACCTCTTTCAGCAGATCGACTTCTCCATATGCCGACGCATCCCTTCTGAACATACTCAGAGCAAGTGAATTGAAGTGTACCTACTTGCACCTAGTATGCAAAATTCCTTTCACCAATTCAACCGTTTATTTTATAAAAAAAAAAACTAAAGAAAATAAACTATAGAGGTTTTGTTACTTTTATTTCACCGAGGTAAGTCTTTGGTGTTCCACTTATTTTCACTAATTCTACACTGTAATTTGAGACTATTTATCATACAAGAATTTATCAGTGATACATAAATGGAATGTGTCCTTTACTTTTCCGGCCCAATACTAGTACTGGTAGGTGAACCGATCTCGGTTTCCCATCATAGTTCGAGATAACCCTAAAACTCCATGCAATTAGAGCTGGTTTATTAAATTGCGAGAAAGCATTTATTTTTGCAGCAAAGCGCGCGAATTCATTGTACTTTTGTATTCTACTTTTGACGTCCATTCTTATTATTTATAAGTACTTTTAAGAGTTAAGTTACTGTTCAAAAAATACGAACCTCGATTTATAGTCGCCTTGTGACTTGCCTTGAGGCGATGAGGCAATCGGCACTTATACAGTAAATTCCGCTTTCAATGAATCGGTTTGTCTATTGTCCTGGCGGTATTGTTACGTTTGATTGGCCGAAAAACTCTATGCTTGGACCCTTGCCAGGAGTAAATCAGTTAAGGATTTCTTTTTGTCCCTTTTCTTCCTCCCCATTTCTCGCAAACAAAGATATGTATAAATCACTTTCTCTGCCTTCTGGCGTTGACAGCGCGTTGAGGAGTTGCGTTACAAAGCGGGAAAATTGACTTGAGATTCATATTAGGGTGCCTTCCCGGGGGGGGGAGCACTTTAGGAATTTCTGGGTGGGGATGTGCCGCTGGGAGCCTGGAACCCTTAAGAGCCAATGTCGGAAAATATCGAGAATCTCAAATTAGTTTTAAAAATTCGAATTTTGGCTAATACCACCCAAACAACCCTTTAGGTGAACTATTTCAAGAAATGATATTAAGAAATCCCCAAGCGCTTTACATTTTGAGAAATTTGGAAAAGTTCGAAAATTCGATAAAAATACATTTTTTTATTCGCGAAATTGCTGCAAATTTGAACAATTTTCAAGGAAGCAGTACAAGCGCGCAAAAGCTCCTATTGACTTGATGCTGCACATGCATTTACCAGTTACTCAAAGCTTTAAGACTGCATAAAAATGTCTGGCAAAATAACTTTTGTAATATAGTTTTGGGCTTTTATTGCTTACACCTTGATTGTGTGTTGTTTTAGCTGTCGAAATAACGCCCAACTTTAACCGCAAAAAGTCGATTCTGGTATGTATGAAATTTAAAATATGATTATACTACATGAAAGAGCTGTGATTCTTTTAACTAGATCTGAAGTTTCAGCTCTGAGAATTTAAACGCTTGCGAAAAACTAAATTTTAAATATAGCCCCTTGGGCCACCGTAAGCGACGAGAACGTGAAATGTAAACAAAACAAAAACCGTGCACTTAAAGGAGAAAAATCACACCAAAGTTATTTCTAGCCCCCCAAAGCGTTAAGAAATGATGGAAATTTCGGCATCTGAATAAGTATAGCTACCTGAAAAGCTAAAACAGCGAAATTGTCCGTCGAAAAATATAAAAAGAAAAAAAAATCCTGAAAAATTAGCAACTGAGAATCGCGTTGGGTGACCATTTTTTAAATTCTGAACTCGGAATTAAAAATGCTTCCGGCTGGTCAAGTCCAAAAGGCTTCAAGAGCTGTTTTCGAAATGCCCCAATAAACTATCGACAAACTAATGATAGATCAGTTACTTTGGTAAAAATAAACATAACAAGAAGTCGGAATCATGATTACAA
>CALNXK010000153.1:1240000-1270000 GCA_942486035.1 Porites lobata
GTTTAGTAACACCCGCTGTGTTTACTGTGTAATCGAGTAACAATTTGTCCGATCAAACCGTCGTGCGATCGTGTCACAAACCTAGTAAAATCAGTATTACACAATGCTCGGTGAGAACGAACGTCGCCCGAAGGGTGGCCCATTTGGAAAGCGAAGATTTCCAGGGCCGTAGCTAGCATGAGGCAAGACGAGGCAGTTGCCTCGTCTTGATTTTGGCCTTTTTTTAAAAGAAACTTCAGCTCAAAAACACTTGGTCCCGAACAAGCATGGCTAATGAGAGGCTGAATGGGCTTGCTTTAGCGTACATTCATAAACCAACGGAAGTTGACAGCAGTTTTGTTTTAAAGAGATGGGATGCCTCTGGCCACAGACGGATTGCCTTAGCTTTCAGAAAAGAATAAACGACGGGCAAAAAACTTTCACTTTTCTAACTTTTAAGGGAGAAGTTTACTACTCTTAATCGTGAAAGTTAGTGACTTCTTAGTCCTACAAGTATAAGAGATGGCAATATTATGACACGGTTGTCTCAAAGTTGAAGAACATAAGCAAGAGTGTGTCGAAACAGATAATTGATAAGTGAGCGTGATTCTGTATATCATCTAAGAACTAACTTCAAAAAAAGTGTTACCTAAGACTTCTTCTAATTATCTACAATATAAAATCCATAAACGTTGGCTACTCTCGTGGCTTCATTTTATTGTTATAATACGGTTACAACATTTGAATGCTCAGTTTAAAATGCAGATGGTCATTAACTTGGCACCAGTATCGCTAAGCAAAAAAAGTGAACTTTTACACTTGCCTAAGATTGACTTTTCTCGAGAAAAATGCCACGGAAAATACTTATAAGAGCATTTCTGAGCTTTTAGATTTCAACAATTTCTGGGGGTGGAGGGCATGCCCCCAGACCCCCCTAGCGGCTCGCGCCTTCGGCGCTGGAAACTTGCCTCGTCTTGTTCTGAAGTCTGGCTACGGCCCTGCTTTCCGAGACGCTGTTATTCGTCCGCAATCATTTCCTTCAACGGTTTTCCGGGTCATTGTATAATGTTTTGCCGAGTTTGTAATACAATCGCATGTAACGTTTTGCTCGATACTTGAGTTAAAAAAAAGGCGATTACGGTATCAACAGTAAAAATTTAACTATGACCAAGGTCAAAAATACTGCACCCTGAGCTGCACCCAGACAGTCTCAGGGATTCTGGATTCCACGCCGTGGATTCGGGATTCCAATTACTGGATTCCACATCTTTTTCAGTGGAACTTGGATTCCGGATTCCTACGGCTATATTTTGGGTTCCAAAGTCCAGGATTCTGGATTCCACAAGCAAAAATTTCCAAGATTCCGGAATCAACAGGCAAAAATTTTCGGGTTTCCGAAATTCAGATTCCCTTACTTGGGTCGATTCCTCTACACGTAAACTACTGCTGCGCTGCTGTGTTGATACTTTCCACTTTGTATATGAAATTTTTATTGTGTAAGTACTTAAAATTTCTTAAGAAAGAAAAGCACTAATTGTACTGATTACCCATCAAATAACTGTTCAACTGATAGCAGAACGAAAAACCAACCTGAAATTTACTTGTCAATTCCTTCCGTCTTTGGACCTCTATAATATTGGGTTAATAACAGGGGCACCCAACGGATCTGTTCCTCACAATATCTGTTCTACAGCGAAAATTTTGCTGACTGGGAACTGAAGTTTCGGCTGTTCTCCTGGGAAGTAAAGTCTATTGATTCTACGGTCAAGAATTTATCAAATGTATCAAAAATTCTTGCTGGAGGTATTTTATCCTTCTAATTTGCTAGAAATTTTCTTTGTGCGCGGAGTCGCGCGCTGATGATTTTTTTATCGCTGACCAAAAAACCTGCACGTGGGCACCGTTGTTAGAAATTAGAAATCAGGCTACGCTCCGCCATTGGACAACTGGCATCACTCGAACTTTGGCGGTGTTTCCAGGCGGTACGGTTCAGTGGCGGTTAGGACGATTCATGAGATTCATGTTTATGCAAAATGTAAGGTTTCTTTGAATATACTGAATATATTGTCTACTATTGTGCATGCATGTTATTTTTAATTCCCTTGTCTTACTTATCTGCATGTCACTAAATGCCATTAAAATCGCTTCTCGGTTTTTTGGCGCGCAGCCGTTAGCTTTTCAAAACGATTCGTCTTTTCTTAGTCTTAGTCTTATTGTTAGTCAAGGGTTGGCTTAGTTTCAGTGTGTATTGGTAGTTTTCGGATGAAACCATTTCGAAAAGCGCGAACGAGATACTGGAGATAAAAAGGATGAGTAATGAATTCAAATTCTTTAATTGTAAAATGTGCCTAGTCGTACAGGACAATAAACCTCATGTTTTTCTCAACCGTGTAAATTGATGTCACAAGGGGAAACAAACTTAAACATTTCCTGTGTAAGCTCATTTATTTTCTCCACTGGTCGAGAAAGCTCGGGGGACGCGAACACGATGCTATCATAATATAATTCAATAACATTAACCGAAAATTGTTTTTTAATACTACTGTAGATCGAGGGCGCGATCCATTCAACCAAAATTCAGACCGGTCCGACCGGGAAAAGAGGACCACCTCTAAAGGTGGACCTGTTTTTTCGAAACTTTTCCGGTTGGACCGAACCGATCCATTGAGTTTTGGACCGAAATTTCCGGAAATTTTGGTTGAATGGATCGCGCCCCGAGTCTTCTGAGGAGTGTGTTGTGAAAGAATTATTTCGGTGCATATTAGTTGGTGTCGTTTCTTTATTTTGCTTTTAATTATTTACAGTGGCTTTCATACTGAACCCTGAGCTGTAATATTTTCTGATAATGCTTGACAACGTCAACAAAACATTTTGAAAAAGCTAACAAAACAGCCCCAGCATGTGCTACAACTAGTTTTAACAGCAATTGCAATTCAAAAATCCGACTCATTGTGTTTTTGAAAAGTTGCATTGTTTCGATTCCAGAATATCATCCTTTCTTTTATTGTGTTGTACTTCTACGCCGTGTTGGAAAGATTTTATCTCAATTCAAATGCTGTGTAGTTGTACATTTAAATATATTTATTTCATTTATCCTAATGCTCAGTCAATTCCAAGCATACCCATTCTCCCTGGGAATTTTGCGTTGTAAAGTTGTCCTCTTTGCAGTGTCTTTGGGGTCTGTATGGATATCAGGAAAACTGTAATAAGGTTGCTGAGTTAAGTTGTTAAGTATGTTTACTGTGAAACTCACAAAACCATGAACACCAGAAATATTTATGGAATATTATTTTGTTACGAGAATCAGGCAATAAGGCGCAAGATAACTTACACACAAACAGCAATGGTAATTAGTTTGTGGTTTAGAGTTTTGCTTTGCATATTCCTGAACTTAATTGTGTTTGGCCAGTACACAATCAACATTCCTGAAAATTTTCAGGTGTTCACTGTTTTCGGAGTTTGCCAGTAACAATTTTCAGCTTTTTACAAGGTGACGTACATGTAACTTCTGCTTTGATACTGGGGCATTTGTTCCAACTTTTATTTCCATGGTGAGGTTTTGTATATATCTACTGGCCCCACAGTGGGAGCAGGCATTTGCAGCTTTCGAATTAAAAAATGACAAATGCCTGTGGAGGGGGGTGGGCATGTTTAGAATTGACTGAGTCATAAAGAAGCTTATCCTCTGTAATCCTTTTAGCTATACAGCCCTATTTGTATCAAGAAGTTTCATTATGATTTATTAACCCACCCCATGTACCCTCACATTAAAACAATATAGTTCTAGAACGGTAGTACGTTACATGGAGAATTCATGTTTTTGTATTTGCTATCTTACTTAACCCACACTAAGATTTGTTACAAGTGTCTTTTTAGAATAGATACCGCAGAATAAAACAATGGCTGCAACAGGTCAAGTTTGAAATAATATGTCTAGGCTGATTAATATTAACTGAAAAACACAATATTCCAAGTTGGTTTTCTCATCCTTATAGCTCTCATTGATATAAAAAAGGAAACACTATGGAAAAATTTCTACATTTAAGAGATTAAAACTCAGCTTTTGAGTCCTAGTAGTGCAGCATACACTTTTCTCTCTGCAGTAATTTCAATACATATTCTAAGAAACAGATAATAATAAATAAGAATTTAGTAGGAAATTACAAGTATGCAATAATTGTTATACCATGTTAACCTGGATATCCTGATATTTCATACATCATATTGAAGTTGGATGTGACCCTGGACAAACACTGACCTATTTATTATTATTTTTGTCTGTTGTCTAAATTTAATATTATTTTCCCCATATTCATCATCAGAGGTAGAGTAATGTTGTGCCATGTACATCAGCAATTAGTGCTGCACAAATGGAATAATAATGAAAATAATAATAATGTTTTTCTGTTTCTTTTTCTTAAGCTTGTAGTGACAGGAGAGGAAATATGACTTGAGCCCAGGTAACATTTATTTTATGAGTAATATAATTAATGTATGTTATGGTATTAATCAGAACATGAATGTCAACATAAGATCTTTTTGTAGTCAATGGATCAGTCAAGTACCATAATGATAAATCGTGAAATTTAATTTATCCTAATACAAAGGACAGGAAAGAACATTATGGAAACATACACATGTAAAGAATGATAATTGAACTTTGATGCTGCTACAAACACCTTTGAAAATTCCCCTTAAAAAAACAATTTATTGATTTACTTATAAAAAGAGATTCGTTTCTGTAGACGTGTACCTGGTAGGTGTGAAGAGAATGCATCATTGAACTGTGTTGTATAGTGTATTTTGGTAATTTTAGCAATGGATCTTTGATTTCCTTTTCGCATATAGCGGCAGACAGTCAACCACTTGGTCATGTTTAAACTTCTTTTACCTTAACCTGCCTGACAGTAGAGCACGTCTATGTAAACAGAACACTATTCCTCTCACTAAAGGGCTTGCTCATGTTTGAGTATTCATTGGTCATTTGTCCTTGTGACTGTTTCTCCTGCTGTAGGTGGGGCTAGAGTTGTGAAAACGAGCATTCGTTGTCTGTTCGTCCTTGCGACCCTCTCTCCCGCTGTAGGTGGGGCTAGAGTTGTGACAACGAGCATTCTTTGTTTGTTCATCCTTGCGACCCTCTCTCCTGCCATTAGGTGGGGCTAGAGTTGTGACAACGAGCATTCTTTGTTTGTTCATCCTTGCGACCCTCTCTCCTGCCATTAGGTGGGGCTAGAGTTGTGACAACGAGCATTCTTTGTCTGTTCGTCCTTGCCACCCTCTCTCCCGCTGTAGGTGGGGCTAGAGTTGTGACAACGAGCATTCTTTGTTTGTTCATCCTTGCGACCCTCTCTCCTGCCATTAGGTGGGGCTAGAGTTGTGACAACGAGCATTCTTTGTTTGTTCATCCTTGCGACCCTCTCTCCTGCCATTAGGTGGGGCTAGAGTTGTGACAACGAGCATTCTTTGTCTGTTCGTCCTTGCGACCCTCTCTCCCGCTGTAGGTGGGGCTAGAGTTGTGACAACGAGCATTCTTTGTCTGTTCGTCCTTGCGACCCTCTCTCCTGCCATTAGGTGGGGCTAGAGTTGTGATAACGAGCATTCTTTGTTTGTTCGTCCTTGCGACCCTCTCTCCTGCCATTAGGTGGGGCTAGAGTTGTGACAACGAGCATTCTTTGTTTGTTCATCCTTGCGACCCTCTCTCCTGCCATTAGGTGGGGCTAGAAATGTGACAACGAGCATTCTTTGTCTGTTCGTCCTTGCGACCCTCTCTCCCGCTGTAGGTGGGGCTAGAGTTGTGACAACGAGCATTCTTTGTTTGTTCATCCTTGCGACCCTCTCTCCTGCCATTAGGTGGGGCTAGAGTTGTGACAACGACCATTTTTTGTTTGTTCATCCTTGCGACCCTCTCTCCTGCCATTAGGTGGGGCTAGAGTTGTGACAACGAGCATTCTTTGTCTGTTCGTCCTTGCCACCCTCTCTCCCGCTGTAGGTGGGGCTAGAGTTGTGACAACGAGCATTCTTTGTTTGTTCATCCTTGCGACCCTCTCTCCTGCCATTAGGTGGGGCTAGAGTTGTGACAACGAGCATTCTTTGTTTGTTCATCCTTGCGACCCTCTCTCCTGCCATTAGGTGGGGCTAGAGTTGTGACAACGAGCATTCTTTGTCTGTTCGTCCTTGCGACCCTCTCTCCCGCTGTAGGTGGGGCTAGAGTTGTGACAACGAGCATTCTTTGTCTGTTCGTCCTTGCGACCCTCTTTCCCGCTGTAGGTGGGGCTAGAGTTGTGATAACGAGCATTCTTTGTTTGTTCGTCCTTGCGACCCTTTCTCCTGCCATTAGGTGGGGCTAGAGTTGTGACAACGAGCATTCTTTGTTTGTTCATCCTTGCGACCCTCTCTCCTGCCATTAGGTGGGGCTAGAAATGTGACAACGAGCATTCTTTGTCTGTTCGTCCTTGCGACCCTCCCTCCCGCTGTAGGTGGGGCTAGAGTTGTGACAACGAGCATTCTTTGTTTGTTCATCCTTGCGACCCTCTCTCATGCCATTAGGTGGGGCTAGAGTTGTGACAACGAGCATTCTTTGTTTGTTCGTCCTTGCGACCCTCTCTCCCGCTGTAGGTGGGGCTAGAGTTGTGATAACGAGCATTCTTTGTTTGTTCGTCCTTGCGACCCTCTCTCCTGCCATTAGGTGGGGCTAGAGTTGTGAAAACGAGCATTCTTTGTCTGTTCGTCCTTGCGACCCTCTCTCCCGCTGTAGGTGGGGCTAGAGTTGTGACAACGAGCATTCTTTGTTTGTTCGTCCTTGCGACCCTCTCTCCCGCTGTAGGTGGGGCTAGAGTTGTGACAACGAGCATTCTTTGTTTGTTCGTCCTTGCGACCTTCTCTCCTGTCGTAGGTGGGTCTAGAGTTGTGACAACGAGCATGCTTTGTCTGTTCGTCCTTGCGACCCTCTCTCCTGCTGTAGGTGGGGTTACAGTTAAGACAACGAGCATTCTTTTACTGTTGATTCTTTTGACCCTCTCTTCTTCCACACGTGGTGTAAGGCTTCTGACGATGGGTGCTGTTAGCTTGGCCTTATTATCAGTTACTTGTCCTTCTCAACTTTTTTTTAAAATCATTTATCCCTTTTTTGTTTTGTTTTAACTAGGGTAACTGTCTCAGAGCTATTTTAATAAATTCCTAAATAACTTTCTTGTGTACAATTGTCTTCATTTTTTATGCTATTTTACAATGATTTTTGAGCAAGTTGCAGATGTAGTGTGGATTGCAGATACTGCTTCATGGTTTATGCGGTACATTTATGTAAATTTTTTTAATCTTCACTAGAAATTTCATGTTTCAATTATAACTGTATTTAATGCGGTTAAAGTTGCTCAACCAAGAAGTAAAATGTTCTAGCCCGTATTCAGTATGTGTATGTTTAGAAATGAAAACAATAAAGAGCAGTTATTGAGGAGCTCTGTTTTAAGGAAAAAGCTTTAACATACAGACAAGAAGAGAAATGCAATTTCAACCATGTTTTCAGAAAATATAACCAAATTTGCGAAAAGTTGATTTAATTAAACCTCTCTACATGCCCGTGATGGATGATGTTGATAGCAACATTCCATTCGTTCTTAGGGAGAGAATTTTATTATTATTATTTTTTTAAACAAAAAAAACACTTGTCTGTTGTAATTATATTTTACACCTCTTTCAGCTGGATTTAGTGGGTTTTCTTTAATATTCATCTAATGGTTCTTTTTTTCCTTGTTTTTGTATTAAGTGTTTTAGGTTTTTTGTGGAAGCACCAACTGCAGAACAAACTTATCGGGTTGTAAAGGAAAGGTATCTTAAGGTTGCCAATAGTCACGATAAAGTGTTATGTCTGCATGTTCTTGGTAAATGCATTCTTTTCGTCCATCTTACATAACAGTGTTACACAACTGTTAAAAAATTCTTAATTAAAACATTCCAGTTTTGGCGGAGCGCGCGTTCACCGTTGTCAAAACCTATTAAACCGCCTGATGTATTATATTTAAGTTGGACTGAATAGGATTCACAAAAGGTACATCTAGGGAAGGCTTAGTGACATTCCTTTTTCATTACCATTGTAGTTGTTGTTATTCTTGGTTGACAAGCGAGAGATAAGGCCGTGTGTTATTAATTTTTACCGTATATACTCGAATCAGCGCCGCAAATTCCAAGCAACCCTGCGGCGCTTATTTGAATACTGTATTTTTTTTTTTCTGCTGGCTGGTAAACATGGAAAAGACCGCTCTGCTGGCTGGGAGAATGGCCATCTAACCTGCTGGGAGTGAGGAACAGATAAATTCTTTCCAGCAACACAGAAAAGCGCTTGAAAATGCCTTAAAAGCGTCTAAATTTTCGTTTTCTGTAGTTAACGGCTCATTTTCAGAAAAATATTCGTTGGGTGCCCCGTAATAATAATAATGAAAAGGCCAAACCAATGTAAACGCTCGTTCCAACGAAATAAGAACGAGACAGACCACAATTGCAAATTTAAAGTGGTCACGCATATAGCTTGAAATGCTGCTGATTCATTGCGTACTATTCGCGGCCAAATCGCTGTGGTATTCCAACTGTTCCGATCGTTGCTGGTTCTGTGAAGCAGATGAGCAGATCCGCTACAGCCAAGTTAATAAGAAAATGCGAAGTGCGTTTTAGCTTATTTCGATGAGACGAGTAGCTCGAATGCTGCACGACAGCTGTAATGTCCTGGCCATCGCAGAGTTCTTTGGTGGTTATTTTATATGCACGTTATAACTCAACCTTTCGCTGATTTTCCCCATTTCCTTGATTGTTCATTCTTCCCAGGATTCATGAGGCTTTTATGGTGCTGCGTTTTTTTCCAATTTGATTGGTCCGTTATCCTTTCTTCACGTTCCAAATATGGTACTTGCGAAAATGAATATTTACCAACATCAATTACACGTTTTAACCTTTCAGAGTTACTTTTTACTCTGATCATTGTTTCAAAACGGTCTGTAAGGACAGAGTCTTTCAATACTTTCAGGTCAACAATATCACCTTTACTAAACACTTTTATCTTGCCATGTCTGATGCGACAACGATAGCGATTTTGATCATTCTCCTTGTCCAGTCTGCATTCATTATCATCGCCAATACCTTTACTGTATTTGTTTTCTGGATTCATCGCATTAAATTAAAGCGGACTTTTCTTCTTGTTATTAACTTGACCGTTGCTGACCTCCTTGTGGGGATTGCACAAACAGTACTCCTCGGATTAATCATAAGTAAAAGTGATTATGTTTGGATCTCAACATCATTTTTGGCCGTGGTTTCGGGTTCATCTGTGTTTTTTCTCGTACTAATCTCTCTGGAACGAGCCTTCGCTTTGATCTGGCCGCTTCGACATCGTGTAACAAGTATCAAGGTTTACATTTACAGTGTGGTTATCGTTTGGTTCGCTGGGATAGCAATTGGTGCTTTTAGTTGGCTAACCGTGTATGGGATTATTGTTGTAACCAATTTTGTAATCGCCTACTCGGTCGTCATTGTTTTGTCTTTATTTATCATTTGCTTGTGTTATATGTCAATCCGAAAAAAACTTTACAGCCCGAATCCTGCTATCGATAAAGCAGACTCCAGAAAACGCATGAAACAAAACATAAAAGTCTCCAAGACTATCTTTTTTGTGATAGGCGCGTCCATTGTTTTTTGGGCACCAAGCATGACATTGTACATCATCAAAACTTTAGTACAAAATTTGTTTCCAAGGTTTGTTACTTTCATTTTATTTATGTTGCATGCGACAAATTCTCTTCTTAATCCAATGATTTATAGCTTTAGAATGGTGGTATTCAGGAAGACTTTGAAACAACTCGGAAACAAGTTAAACATTCACAAGACATCGAAGAAATCTACATTCAGTAGTGACCAAGCTTTGTAATCTGAGATCGACACTTGCAAAATGAAATCTGGGCGCGGTTCGGGTCGAACTTTTCATGAGTCGAACGTTAACGTAATACATTGAATTAAGTTCATGAAAAGTTCCGCGTCTGAATAATAGGAACAAAGCCCTATTTCAATTTCACACGGCTCAGCCGCTCTTTTCGCCTTGCCCGGCCGGGAATTTAGCCTTTGGAGCGACCTTGGAAAGGCTTTGATTCAGAAAGCAGAACTTTTCATGTAACAAACCTAAAGCATAAATTATTAAATCGTATTTTGTCTACTGTAGTTTTGCCTTTTGCTGAACTCCCTAGTTCAGCTGTAATTAAGATCGGCGCCTCAATCGATTCAGCTGGTCTAAATAACTTGGGTCGGCCTTATTCCGAGTTAGGTTCGGCTCATGAAAAGTTCGGCGTAGAATGATGACGACAGGATTTTCTTCATTTCATTTTTAATATAAAAGCAGGAGATGATGCTTAAAGCGTCTTTTAAGTTTTCTCGAATTTTTTAAGTTCCATTATTTTCTTTTCTCTTTATGAACCGCTTGAGATTTTTGTCTAAAATTTGACTTCAACATTGTCATCGGCAGAGTCGCCGCCGCATTTAGACTTCACAATATTTTAACATTATTTTGGGGGTTAAAGATTGACTCATACCTTTTTGAAAAATAATAGCAGTAGAATTCAAGCCGAAGTAAAAGGCTAACATTGTTTGAACGAAATAAAAAGAGAAATATCTACTTATATTTATAGCGTTTAACAAAATAACCAAGAACGATGTGCAATAAAACAAAATCGTTTTTTTAATTTCTTGTCTCACTCTTACTCATATGTCCCCGATCTTTTTACAATGTAGTTTTAAAGAAAGCGTTTTATCCAGAAAGCGGGAAAAATGTTAAAAAAATTCCCCTTTTCTATTAAAAATAAAGGAAATATTATGTGAACAAACCATGGTTAAAACCTAAAATAAATAAAAGTTGCGGATATGTCATGGTAAAATATATTATTAACACGGGTTCAAAAATACTGAGAAGAAACCCATTAGGAAATTGAGTTATATTAATTTTCAGTGGACAAAAGGCTTGCACCAGAGAAAAGAAAAATAAGCCATATCACATTCTTTTTTAAATTTGTCAAGGGCTATAGATGTAATTAGTTATCTGTAAAAACACCAAAGACAATTTCTAACGGGATCTTGAGAAAATGAATTTCATGATCAAATTTCATACAAATTGAGAAAACACAGTACAGGTAAATTCGTCTTTGCTAACACCTCATTTTGTAAAATTTGAGGCTTTTGAAGTTTGTTTTACGTTTTTTCGGGCTCCAATATAAAGAATCCTTTTTTCGGAGTTTTATTATAATACTTATAATTACATTTATAGCCCTTGAAAAGTGTGAAAAAATACAATATGCTTGAGATTGTTCTGGTACAAGGTTTTTGTCAACTGAAAATTAAAACTACTCAACTTCCTAATGGATCTCATCTTAAATACAATGAAGTTCAATATCCCCTAGCAGCAAGTTAATTTCATATCAGTCATGAAATCTTTTGAATCGATTAATGAGCAGAAAACAATACCCTTTTTTAGGAAAATAAAAGTTCACTCTTTTCCTGATCATTTTAACATGATTTATCATTCTATGGGCAGATTTTTTCATTTATGTTCAAAGGTGGATTTCTCTTGGAAACTATAGGTACTTTGGTTAAAAAAGGAAAAGAAATAAGTTAAGGGTGGTGTAGTAACACAATTAATGTCAACGCACATTTAATTAAAAAAAATCCTGTTCAAAGTTCATTTCAAAATTTGGCTTGGGTAGTATAGGAGATGCTCGGAAGGTCTCTCCTAATTGCTTATAGGAAAAATGACATTCTTTCAATTGTTTTAGTATTGTTTGGGGCCGGGGTTAGGCACCATTGGTGACTTCTCTTCAGAGCAGCTGCTACATGACCCTTTGGCTTCGCCGTTTAAATTTTTGGTAGTCTCTGCTGTTTAATTTAGTATTTATAATTACTCCGTTTCACAAATTTTAATTTCATCAGAAATTATGTTACTTAGCATATTGATTGTAAACCTTAAAAGCCATGCTAGATTTTTCAAACTTTGTAAACCAAGAGATTTCTCTTGTGTAAACGCATTCAGGCGATGCAAAATGCGTTCAAATCATCCCTTGGTCTTTTGTCTTGCTTTGAGATATGTCATTCAGTCTTTCATATTCTTGGGTTGCACGTGACGTCAGCAAAAATCAAACTAAGAAACTATCGATTCTTCTGAGTTTCCACTTTCACGAGGTATTACATTACCTAAACACCTTTACATAAACAAATTTTTGGTTCGAAAGGGTTCTTCGTTTTGCGAGAGAGGACGCTTGAATTTCCAGGCTTTTGCGTGACGGGGCATTTAGCTGGCGGCCGGGAAAGCTCTTGTGTGGGTTAAAAACATTACCGATTTTGGGAGATTTTGCAATCTAAACATTCCTTGTCTCAGAATAAATATTACTGTAATCTTTATGAGTTCCTCAAGCGAAGAATTCACGCATTAGTAGGAAAACTCGAAAACAGATGTTTCTGTTGGTATCCGGCGGCCATATTGGTGTTCCCGAAAGGGACACCAACATGGCGTTTCCATACAAAGCTTTATAAATTTAGGTAAACCGTTTTTGCCAATATCTCGCATTTCAAATATTTCACAGACCTGATTCGTGGCAAGGGTTCTTGTATATTTATCTTTTTTCATTTCCCAGATTCTAGTCCTTCTGTATTGAATGGTTTGCATTTTTATTTTTCATTGCGTGACGGTGCAAGCCGAGAATACAACTGAGTGGTTGTTAAGTAATGCATTTACTGTGCTTATTGAAACTCTTTTTAGGTGAAGGTGTGCTTATATAAACAACCATTTCACCACAGGTAGCAGGGCACTGCAAAGAAAGCGATCACCAAAAACTATAAAATCAGACAACGCTACTGGGCTATATACAGAATATTCTCCAGAAGGTCTGGAAGTTCTGCTTCAAATGCTATTATTTAAACTTCTAATAGTTTTTTAACGTTATCCACGTGTATGTTCAAATGTCTGTTGATACTGCTTCCATTGCAGCCTTAATCCTTCTCGCTTTTCTGTCTATCATCGTTTGTATTTCTAACGCCTTCACCGTGTTTGTTTTCTGGGTCCATAAAAGTAAATTGAAACGAACAAGCTTCCTTGTTATTAACTTGGCTGTGGCGGATCTCCTTATTGGACTCACAGATACTGTAGAGGTCGGAGCATTTGCTCTTTCAAGACATATCGGCTCAAACGAAACTATTACGGAGATGAAAGGTAGCATTGTAGCCCCTTTTGTAGCAACTTTCTCGTGTGCATCTGTTTTTTTTCTCGTGCTGATTTCCCTGGAACGAGCCTTTGCTTTGATTTGGCCGCTTCGACATCGTGTAACAAGCAGAAAGGTCTACACCTATAGCGTGGTTATAGCGTGGCTAGCTGGGATAACTATAGGTGTATTCAATTTCCTTGCTGTAGTTAGAAAATACCAAGTGAAGTATTTTGCAGTTGCTGCTACAATCATTATTAGTTTCTCCTTGATTATGATTTGTGTGTCTTACCTGCCCATCAGGAAAAGAATTAACAACAGATCTCCTGCTATCGACACAGAGCATAGCAGAATAAACATCGAACAAAACACAAAACTCTCCAAGACTCTTTTTATCATGATCGGTGCATCTGCTGCTTTGTGGCTTCCCAGCGTTAGATGGTACAATATCAGTCTATGGTTTCCAAGCCTGTTTCCTCATTTTGTTGCTCACCTTTCCACAATGGTACATTTGACTAATTCTCTTGTTAATCCAGTCATTTATAGTTTTAAAATGCCAATATTCAGGAGAAGCTATGAACAATTGTGAGACGAGCTAAAACTTGTCAAGCGAGCGAAAAGGTACACGGTAAATTAATTAGAGCCAGAGTATTAGAGTCCAAAAAAAATTAAAGGTTTGCTTATAGTGGAAAGTGCACTTAGCTTATCCAGCTAGTTTACAGGCACTCCACTCAAATAATTCTGAAACAAATGATGCAAATAGAACATAACAGAAATGATTCGAGGACAAGGACGGCTACGAGTGCGAGATTGTACTTAAAGTTTTTTCGCGTCTTCTCAAAATGTAGACTTCCCGGAAAGCTTCATTTTAGCATTTTTCACTAGAAAAGTTAGCATTGTTATTTTTAGTGAAGCAGGTTACGCGCTCTCTCGATCGCAAAATGATACAACTTTTAAATTTGATATCTTGTTTTCGCCACCTCAACATTTGCGCAAAAACTCGTAGTAGAATGACGACGGCTACCACGTTTTCCCGCCAACATGACGCTGGTTCACGCGCGTACACTACTTAGTATTGAGAAAATCTCGTACTCGTGGTGTTACTCGTCTTAGAATCTAACGCTCTCTACTAAAAACCCCAACTGGCGGGAGGCTGCACCAATTGGCTATTTACAAGTGTGACCGAGGATTTGAAGTGGGGACGACAGAGATATCTTTGTTAGTTACTACTCAAACTTGGAAGCCATGAAAGTCCAATCGCGTAACCCTAAGCCAGTCAGAATTGATAAGCATAGATTATTTAAAGAAAAAACCAGAGCGGTGCGTTTGTAATATTTCTTTGTAATTTCATTTTCTTACCATCAACTTAGGCCAGGTTAAGCAAACGAGAAAATTATTTTCCTCTTTTTATAAATGATTGAAGAAATATTTTATGTAAACCATCAATTGATAAAACCTGGGATTTGTGGATGTAGGATGGTAGAATGCTAGCCCATATTTATAAAAACAGAAAAGAAAAACAGTTCAAATTTTCCCTCGATGTTTTGTGTTTTATTATGATTAGTCAGTAATTTTATTGTTCTTGTTCTTGCTTGTGTTTTTTTTTTCTTCTTCTTTTTTTTTTTTTTTCGTGTTAAATTATAGTACTACACATCTTTTCTTTTACTTCTTTTAAATACAAGAATTTTGCGGTGGTGACCGCAAATTTAATGGAATCTTTAGAAACTGAATTCACATGTTAAAACGGAATCCATCAGGAAATTGAGTAATTTGAACTTTGAGTGGACAAAAACCTTGAACCGGAATGATTTAAACAATATCGCATTCTTTTTTTACTTTTTTCAAGGGCTGTAGATATAATTCTTATCTATAATAACACCAACTATTCCTAATGGGATCCCGAGAAAATAAATGTCAGATTTCACAAGAATTGTAAAAACACAGGTAAAATTCTGAAAATTTCATGTGTAAGATGTCATTTTGTGAAATCTGACATTCGTTAAATTTTCTCGGCCTCCCATTAGAAATTTTCTTCGGTGTTATTACAGAACCTTCTTAATAATTTATAATTTCAACCTTATTTTAGCTTCACCTGTCCAATATTGAAATGATAATTTTCTTACATTTGATCGTTTCGTACTGTAAACATTGTACATATCTGATGTTAGCTGTTTTATTTTTTGTTTATTTTCTTCTATAGATAATAGATTTCCTTAATTTACACCCAATGTCAAAATAAAGGCCTTCAGTTCTTCATCATCATCTTGTTCTTCTTCCTTTTGTGTTGAAGTGACATATGTGAATCAGTCTCTCAAATTAAATTGACTTGGTGTTAAACAATTCATTATCTTTCATGAAGCTCTCTTGGTACATTGTGTTAATATGAAGGGCCTTTTCAAGCCAAGGTAGTTCAGGTAACGTTATCACACCGGTAGGCTCTCATGCGGATTATAATCTTCTCCGAAAAAAGAAACTCAGACATGTAACTTTATCTCTGTCGTTATGACAAATGATACGGCAGCCATTGTAGTTTTGTGCCTTCTTGGTCTTCTATCCGTCTTTGTTTTTATTTCTAACACTTTCACTGTGTTTGTTTTCTGGGTTCATCGAAAGAAACTAACGCGAGCAAGCTTTATCGTTATCAACCTGGCTGTGGCGGACCTCTTTACTGGGCTCACCGAAATAATGGAGGTCGCTGGTGGGTGGACTTTAGCAGATCAAATCGACTCAAACAAAACAATCCAAGGAGTCAATGAAAGCGTTCCACCTTCTTTTCAAATCTTATCCTCGTCCGCATCTGTATTTTTTCTTGTTCTGATTTCTCTGGAACGAGCCTTTGCCTTGATCTGGCCGCTTCGTCATCGCGTAACAAGCACCAAGGTTTACATTTACAGTGTGGTTATCGCATGGTTAGCTGGGATAGCTATGGGTGTAAGCAGTTTTATTGCTTTCCTTGGAATCTATAATTTAACGTATTTCGCGGTTGGTGCGGCGGTCATCATCGGTTTCTCCTTGATTACGATTTGTGTGTCTTACCTGTCTATCAGGAAAAGAATTAACAACAGAGCTCCTGCTTTCGACAAAGCGCACAGCAGAATAAGTGTTGAACAAAATACAAAGCTCTCCAAGACTCTTTTCATCGTGATAGGAGCATCTGTTGCCTTATGGGTTCCTAGCCTGACATGGTACAATATCAGTGTTTGGTTTCCACGTCTGTTTCCTCATTTTGTGATTCACATTTTCACAATGCCACTTATCACCAATTCCCTTGTCAATCCAATAATTTATAGCTTAAGAATACCAGTATTCAAAAAAACCATGCAACAAGTGAGAAATAAGCTTAAAGTTGTGGAGCGATCAAAGAGTTATACATTTAGTTAAAATGTTCGACACGTTTTAACAGGGAGCTTTTACACCTCAACAACCTGTATTTTAGTTGATCAAGTCTAAGTAAAAAATCTTATAATCCTCAATTTCATGCAAATTTAGAAAAAACACTCTGCCGATTTGCAGCAAGTTTATATTGGTATAAAAAACATTTGTCGAATTTCGAGCTGACTTTTAGCGCCATCCCGAGGGCACAATACGGTATTTCCAACAAAATGCTCTGAAAATGTGTCTTGTGCGGCTACTCTCTAATCATTTAATTTTTTTTTTAGAATATGCCGCATGTACCGTAAAAGATATTACTGAATGTTCAAAGACATTAGGAAATCAAATATATATTAATCACACATGGATTCATCTATCCGCTTTAATAAATATTCGATAACTCACCCACTGAACTGTACATCGAAAATCACTTACATTAGATTCAAATTGACGAATGTTAATTACTATCCACAGCATCGTTATATTTATAGGAATATAGTCAAACAAAACAAACTGTTATTGCAGCACTATGGATGTCCTCCCTCCATCCTGTATATTATCACAGTAATCATATTCGCTGCAAATTCTCTCCATGCAATATAAAGTTGTGTTAAGCAAACTAAAATGAACTTACTACTTTTTAATTGGAACATACCCATCTATAACTCATTGGTGACTGAAAAGTGACATTATTATCACTTGTTGCCCTGCTTGCTTTGGCCACCGTAATTAATATCTATAGACAATCTACTGTCTTTCGTTCAATACACAGCCATAGGGTTAGTTTTTTTCTTGTACTCGTTTCACTGGAAAGAGCCTTCGCCTTGATTTGGCCGCTTCGACATCGAGTAACAAGCACCAAGGTTTATATCTACAGCGTGGCTATTATATGGTTAGCTGGATTGAGTCTAGGTGCACTTAATTAGGTGCACTTAGTTTCTCAACCACGAATGGTATCATATACGTTCGACAATATTTATTCGCCTACTCTATCATCACTTTTTTTATCTTTATTTGTAATTTGCTCGTAGTATCTCTTAATCCGTAAAAGACTTTACGACAGGAATTCTGCAATCAATAAAGCAGACTGTAGAAAGCGTGTGGACGAAGCGCAAAATTCTCCAAGACTCTCTTTATTGTAATAGGCGCATCTGTTACTTTGTGGGCTCTAAGCATGACATTGTACAACATCAATAACTTGTGGCTCGGTTTGCTTCCTGGGTTTATGAATTACCTTACCAATTTCCTACATGTTACAAATTCTCCCGTGAACCCAATAATTTACAGCTTTAGAGTAGCAGTGTTCAAGAAGACTTTAAAGCAACTCGCAAATAAGTTGAAGATTTGCAGGCCATCAAAAAGTTACACGATTAGGGAGAATATCTAATTCGCTTATCGACAAGTCAAATTAATTAGTTGAATAAATGTTAAGTTACCGAGACAAGTTTCTGTATAAACCCTCCACATCCACATCACAAAACTGGCTTTGAATTTTCCATAGTTGCCCGTTGTAACTAGATAAATAATGATCCTACAAATTCTATTTGTAAATAATAATAAACAAGCCTTTCAAAAATTAAAACCTGTTATTTTTCCAGGGTGTTATTGTCACCCCTTTGCTAGTGGCTCATTCACTTTACTTCCACAGATAACATACGATGCATCCTCGGAGACCCAGGGGCAGATAGTGGGGACGAGGGAAAGTCTAAACGGGCGGAAAAATGTGGCGCGAAGAAAAGTAAAGAACGGCGAGAAGAGCCCCTGGGGACAATGTCTTACCAGACCAGTTCCAAACGGTCGCCGCAGTTCTGGCTTCTGATTGGTGACAGAAAACTTGTTTTTTTCTGGCACCAATCAGAAGCCAGAGCGGCGGCGATCGTTTGGAACTGGTCTGGTAAGACATTGTCCCCAGGGGCTCTTCTCGCCGTTCTTTACTTTTCTTTGTTCCATATATATTTTCCGCCCGTTTAGACTTTCCCTCGCCCCCTTTATCTGCCCCTGGGTCTCCGAGGATGCATACGATGGTGAATGAACACTATCGAATTTCCAAATGGCTTACAGGAGATTCCGTGTCTGTTTTGTCATCTTTCCAACTTGGTTGAAAGGTTTAGTAATTCCGTTGGAGTCATTGTGGGATTATGAGGGAGGCTGCTGTTCCAAGGTCGTCCAAGATGTGAAATTTTACTGGGTGATCGGCAAACAGGCGGTGTGATGGAAGAACGATTTTGCTCGAAAATGACAGTGCATGAGAGCTACAATCGGTCAGAACAGCTAGCTCAGAAGTCTTGTGGTGTTTTAAGACACTGTATTGATGCAAAGGATATATAGTAAGTAAGTAAGTAAGTAGACACGTAATACTTAAGAGCTTAGAAACACATGATATACAGCATCTACTCAAATTGCTGACCACATATCAATCAGTCAGCTTTGGAGTTCCTCAAGGTTCCGTTGTAGGTCCTCTTCTCTTTTTGCTATATGTTTAAGATATCCACCAGTGCTCTACTGAACTTAAATTCTATCTTTTCGCTGATGATACCAATATACTTTTTACTGAAAAAAATTTGAAAGTTATTGAAACAGTAGTCAATACTGAATTGTGCAAACTGTACGACTCGTTAACATCTATTATTATTCATTGAAAATATTTCCCCTATTCTGATTGGCTAAAAGCACACGTTTAATTCACCATAACCAGTTACTGATGACCAGATTTGGAAGAATTTTGACTTTAATGAGGAAATGACGTCAAAAATTCAGCGTTTTCGCAGGTTAAGGCACCGTTAACCGAGAAGACCTGGGGACGAGGTTGAGTTGTTTTGGTTCTGAACTTGAAAAAATGGCAGACATTTCACTCGTTTCAAGAGTAAGAACTAGACGAAAAAATAGCTAAAAACATGGCAAGAACAGCAAGAGGACACCTCGAAGGGCGACATTTTCTATTTTCTTTTTATTAAGAAAATCCTACCGGGAGAAAAGAAAGCTACTTCTCCAAACATTAAAGTGGACGGCGTTGTCTCTTCTGACAAACAATGCATTGCCAACGCATTTAATAAGTTTTTCGCATCTGCAGCAAGCAAATTGATGGCCACTTTACGGAAAACTTGTGGTAATAAACAGCGTGATTCCGATACTCCTGCCCGTCAGTATCCGCCGTTTAATTTTCTTGAGATCTCTGAGGAGTTTGTTATGTCTCAACTACGTAGCCTGAAATCTGGGAAGGCTGTGGGTTTGGATCGCATACCGGCTCGCCTGTTAAAAGATTCTGCGGACATTGTAGCTAAGCCTATGGCGTTTATTATCAACACCTCGTTACGTACTGCCCAAGTTCCTAGAGATTGGAAATGCGCACGGGTCATTCCACTCTTTAAAAAGGGAAAGGCTGATGAGATGGACAATTATCGCCCGATTTCCATTTTACCTGTTCTATCTAAGGTTTTAGAACGGGCTGTACATATCCAACTCTACAAATATCTCCAGCAAAACAAGATCTTGAGCCCTTATCAGTGCGGGTTTTGGAAGTGTCACTCGGCAGAATTCGCTGCTCTTAGTTTTTCTGATAATATTCGTAGGAACATGGACCAAGGTCAATTAACTGGTGCTGTGTTTATTGACCTTCGCAAAGCTTTCGACTCTGTGGATCATGCGGTACTTCTGGACAAGCGTTCCAATTTGGGGATTTTGGATAAAGAGCATGGCTGGTTTACGGTTACCTGTCGAACCGCACCCAAGTTGTAGGGTTTCAAGGGGTGACTTCTGCTTCGGTAGCCGTCTCTACTGGTGTGCCTCAGGGCTCTATCCTCGGACCATTATTGTTTATTCTACACATTAATGATTTACCTGAAGTAGTGTCCGATTGCAATATTCTGATGTACGCTGATGACACTGTTTTATACTGTTCATCCTCTCAAGCCTCTGTCATTCAAGACAAGCTGAATGCCGAACTGTCTAAGATTGATCACTGGCTTTCTTTTAATAGTCTGTTTGTTAATGTAAAAAAACCGAAGCTATGCTTTTCGGAACCGCCCCTAGATTATCTGCTGTTAACTCTTTTTCTATTACTTTAAATAACAATGTAATTAAGCGGGTTTTTCACTCCACTTATCTAGGTATAGTTTTTGATGACCGCCTTAGCTGGAACGAGCAAATAAAGTACCTAATTTCGAAGGCGGGAAAACGCGTAGGAATGCTCGGCAGGCTTGGCAGAAGCCTCACTAGAGAGCGTGCAAATGTAGTGTACTGTAGTCTAATTAGGCCAATTTTAGAATACTGTGTAAGTGTGTGGGCCTGTTGCGGGGAAGGTCGTAAACAAGACCTTGAAGCCCTCCAAAACCGGGCTGCTAAGATAGTGGCTTGTACTGTGCGCAGCAAGCAGGCAATGGACGTTCTGAAATGGCCCACCTTGGAGGAGCGACGACGTCAAGCTGTTTTTAAACTCGTTAAGAAATGCCTGCAAGGTCAATGTCCCCAGTATTTTAAACAATATTTTAAACGTAATAATACAATCCATGCGCGCGCTACTAGACAAAGCAACCTCTGACATCCGCCTGCCGTGAGAACTATTATTATGGTTGCACTCTTTTTAACGAATTATCTTAATGATATTTCGTGTTTTACATCTTTTAATCTTTTAATTGAAAATAGTTTTCTATTTATATTATTACCTGTATTAGTGTAATGTTTATATGTTTAGTGTGTTTTTGTGCGTTGTTGCTCAGGGCTCCCATCGATAACAGACAGCTTTTTGCGTCTGAAGGGGCTACCCTGAGCGGTATAAATTAATAAAGGTTCTTCTTCTTCTTCTTCTATTTGGAGAATATTTGCGGTGCTGGACAAACCTAAACGTACACTATCGAAGATGAACTGAACATCGATGGATCGATGAAGGTAAGTATGTTTTAGCTATGTTTTTAAACTAGGAATTATTTTGAATGAATAATAAAACAGTTATTGAATTCGGCTTTCGTATCATATGAAGAATTATGGAGATCTCGGAGGGTGTTATCCGTCGAGGCCGTACACCCTCCTCGATCTCCATAATTCTTCATAAGATACTCAGCCTCATTCATTAACTGTTAAATAAGCTAACTCTTAACATTAGTAAATCCAACTTTGTAATCTTTCATCCTAAACAAAAAAAGCCTAATTATGAACCTAAATATGTTTATTTGACAACGAGAAAAATGAGTATGCTACTCTTGAACCCAAGATATATATTAAATATCTTGGCATTTTGATTGATTAAAACCTTACCTGGAAACATCATATGTCTCTTTAAAAATCAGCAAAACGGTTGGCTTACTTGCGAAATTGCGTCATTTTGTACCCCGGCAATTTATTCTAAAAATTTATGAATCACTAATTTATCCGTATATTACAAATGAACTTGCTGCTTGGTGCCAAGCAGCGAAGACACATATCAACAAAATTCTATTGCTACAAAAAAGAGCTCTTCGGATAATAAACTTCTCGGATAGACGCGATCACGCAATACCTCTCTTCATTGACGCCAACGTTTTACCCTTAAACTTCTTATATTATCAGACTATATCAAATCTTATGCATGATGTCCATAACAATATGGTACCTTCTTGTATTTTAAATCTATTTGAAACAACAAGTAGCTGCCACTACTACAATACAAGAGCATCGGCTTCAGGAAATTTTTATGTTAACAGTTCCGATCTAGAACTGTATAAACTGTCTTTAATAGCTTTGGGGCTACGCTGTGAAATGAGATACCCTATAACATCCGACAATTTCCGAAGAATAAGTTCAAAAAAACACTCCGCAAATTACTTTTTGATATTCTGAATTCAGAAGATGACTATATTGATACGCCCACCTTAATTAAAAAGGTAAATTTAGCCAAAAACGTCGAAGAATAAATTCTTGCTTCTTAGTTTCTACTTTTACAATTATGTCGTTAATTCTTTTTCCTTTAGTCTGTTACCTAGTCCATATTACGATTTTTATTTCATTTATTAGTAACTAACTATAAACGTTCCTTAGTTAATAGCCTTAGTCTTTATTTCTTATATTTTACATGCAAATGTCCCGCCTCGAATAGCCTCGCTAGCCGCGGGCAATACTTTTGTAATTTTCTTTGTTTATTAATAAAGTTTTGTTGTTGTTGTTACGTCAAACATATACCTTAAAACCTAAACGGTACCTAAGTTAAAACTATAACTACCTCAGATATAATATCTATTTCATAAAAAAAATACATTCTTAAAAAGATTAAAAGATCCAAACTTCAACAACTGAACGTTCAGTAAAAGCTCACAAATTGTGATTACGAAGAATGAAAAAGATTCATAAATAGTAATAAAGATAAAAATAATGTAATTACTTATATAAGTTGACTTAAGTTTCCATTAGACCTCTGCCTTATTTGCCTTAATAGGACGATGCTAGGAAAAGGGTTATGCCCTGTAAGAAACTGTATGTCCCGGACGACTGTCTATGACTGGGCGAGAGCTTCAGCCAATCAGAAATCAGGATTTAAGTTAAAATATTGCAAGATTTTTACTTGTCAGTTATTTTGGTATTTAACGACAGAAAGCCATCAATCGTGGATGTATTAGTGCCACCAATCTGTATCACAGCACAGGCTTATCAATTTGGCCGTAGCCGATCTTCTCGTTGGATTCGCATACGTGACACCACATTTGACGGTGTTAGCACTTCCTAGTTACATTAGAAAATCTAAACTTAATGTCACGACTTATGACTATCTTGTAATCCAATTTCAAGTTACATTTTTAAGTACATTGATGTTCTTTCTGGTTCTTATTTCTCTGGAACGTGCATTTGCTTTGATTTGGCCGCTTCTTCATCGAACAACAAGCACGAAGACGTTCATCTACGGTGTCGGCGCCGCTTGGTTAGCAGGTGTTTCATTGGGTTCATTAACCTGGCTGGTTAGCTGCGGAATATTTGAGATTTCTCACTATATCCTCACATTTTCAATCGTAATCGTCTGATCACTGGCAACGATGTGCACATCATACATAGCAATCCGAAAAAAACTTAAACGTAGTGACCCCACAATCGGTACAACACATCAGCGCAAAATGGTTGAGCAAAACACAAGGAAACTTTCCAAAACTTTGTTCCTTATGACAGGAGCATCTGCTGCCTTTTGGGTTCCAAGCCTTGTTTTATTTTCTTGTCTCAGTTTCGCTCCAGGAACGTTTCCTGAATTTGTTAAATTTTTGTTGACCATGATTCATCTGTGCAATTCCGTTCTAAATCAAGTGATTTACAGTCCGAGAATGCCAATGATCAGACAAAGTCTTAGACGATTTAGACTTGCCAAAATTCGAAAGCAGCGGAAAAAATACATAGTTAATTGAGGATATTTTTATAGAGCCTAAGATAAAAGAAATATACAATGTAGTGACCAAGCTTTGTAATCTGAACTCGACACTTGAAAAATGAAATCTGGGCCCCGGGTTCAGGTCGAACTTTTCATCAACCTAACCTATCCTATCCGAACCTAATACATTGAACTAACTACATGAAAAGTTCGGCGTGCGAATAATAGGAACACATATTTCAATTTCACACGGTTCAGCTGTTCGTTTCGCCTTGCCCGGCCAGGAATTTCGCCTTTGGACCGACTTTGGAACGGCTTTGATTCAGAAAGCAGAATTTCATGTACCAAACCTGATGCATAAATTATTAAATCGTATTTTGTACACTGTAGTTTTGCCTTTTGCTGAACTCCCTAGTTCAGCTGTAATTAAGATCGGCGCCTGAATCAATTCAGCTGATCTAAATAATTTGGGTCGGCCTTATTTCGAGTTAGGTTCGGCTCATGAAAAGTTCGGCGTAAAATGATGGCGAGAGAATTTTCTTCATTTCATTTGTAATATAAAAGCAGGAGATGATGCTTAAAGCATCTTTTAAGTTTTTTCGATTTTTTTAAGCTCAATTGTTTTCTTTTCTCTTTATGAACCGCTTGAGATCTTTGTCTAAAATTTGACTGTCGACATTTTGATCGGCAGAGCCGCCGCCGCATTTAGACTTCACAATATTTTAATATTATTTTGGGGGTGATTATTAGATTAAAATTTATCAGAGATTGACTCATACGTTTTTGAAAAATAATAGCAGTAGGATTCGAGCCGAAGTAAAAGGCTAACATTAATTGAACGAAATTAAAAGAGAAATATCTACTTATATTAGTAACGTTTAACAAAATAACCAAGAATGATGCGCAATAAAACAAAATCGTTTTTTAATTTCTTGTCTCACCCTTACTCATCTCTCCCCGATCTTTTTACAATGTAGTTTTAAAGTAAGCGTTTTATCCAGAAAGCGGGAAAAAGTTTAAAAAAATTCCCCTTTTCTATTAAAAATTAAGGAAATATTATGTGAACAAACGATTGTTAAAACCTAAAATAAATAAAAGTTGCGGATATGTCATGGTAAAATCTATTATCAACACGGGTTCAAAAATACTGAGAAGAATATTAAGTAGAAATCCATTAGGAAATTATGTTATATTAATTCAATTCAGTGGACAAAAGCCTTGCACCAGAAAAAAGAAAAATAAGCCATATCAAATTCTTTTTTGCACTTGTCAAGGGCTATAGATGTAATTAGTTATCTGTAAAAACACCAAAGAGAATTTCTAACGGGAGCTTGAATTGAATTTCAAATTTCATAGTAATTGAGAAAACACAGCACAGGTAAATTCGTCATTGCTAACACCTCATTTTGTAAAATGTGAGGCTTTTGAAGTTTGTGTTACGTTTTCTCGGGCTCCAATATAACGAACCTCTTCTTCTGAGTTTTATTATACAACTTATAATTACATTAATAGCCCTTGAAAAGTGTGAAAAAAAAATGCAATATGCTTGAGATTATTCTGGTGCAAGGTTTTTGTCTACTGAAAATTAAAACTACTCAATTTCCTAACGGATTTCATCTTAAATACAATGAAGTTCAATTATCCCCTACCAGCAAGTTAATTTCATATCAGTCATGAAAACTTTTGAATCGATTAATAAGCAGAAAATAATACCCTTTTTTTAGGAAAATAAAAGTTCACTCTTTTCCTGATCATTTTATTTTGGATTCCTCTTGGAAACTATAGGTACGTTGATTAAAAAAAGAAAAAAAATAAGGGTGGTGTAGTAACACAATTGTGTCAACACACATTTAATTAAAAAAAAAAAATTCAAATTTCATTTCAAAATTTGGCTTGGGTAGTGTAGGAGCTGCTCGGAAGGTCTCTCCTAATTGCTCGCAGGAAAAATGACATTCTTTCAATTGTTTTAGTATTCTTTGGGGTTGTGGTTAGGCACCATTATATTGGTGACTTCTCTTCAGAGCAGCTGCTACATGACCCTTTGGCTTCGCCGTTTAAATTTTTAGTAGTCTCTGCTGTTTATTTAATTTTTTGTTATTACACGGTTTCACAACTTTTAGTTTCAGTAGAAATTATGTTGCTTAGCATATTGATTGTAAACCTGAAAAGCCATGCTAGATTTTTCGAACATTGTAAACGCATTCAGGCAAAGCAAAATGCGTGCAAATCATCCCTTGTGCTTTTGTCTTGTTTTGAGATATGTCATTCAGTCTTTCATATACAACTGAGGGGTTGTTAAATAATACATTTCCTGTGCTTATTGAAACTCTTTTTGGATGAAGGTGTGCTTATATAAGCAATTATTTCACCCCAAGTAACAGGGCACTGCAAAGAAAGCGATCACCAAAAACTATAAAATCAGACAACACTACTGGGCTATATACAGAATATTCTCCAGAAGGTCTGGAAGTTTGTATGTCGAAATGTCTGGTGATACTGTTTCCATTGTAGTCTTAATCCTTCTCGCTTCTCTGTCTATCATCGTTTGTATTTCTAACGCCTTCACCGTGTTTGTTTTCTGGGTCCATCACAGTAAATTGAAACGAACAAGCTTTCTTGTTATTAACTTGGCCGTGGCGGATCTCCTTATTCTCCTTTCTTGAGCTTTGAGAAAGGCAAAACATGTCAATCAATCTTAATAAATGGCCTTAAGTTAACCTGAAGTAAACAAGAATCGGTTACGTGTGAAGCTTTATTTTACTTGAAGTAATTAAAATTTACTTGTCTTGAAATATTTCTTAGCTTATAAAGACTACCATTGGTTTTCCGTCCTCAACACGCTGAGGGAGACCAAAATCTGCAATTTTTTCCTCTATGAGAGCATCCACGTCATCCAACAAAAACATCTGGGCCGAGTTGTTCAAAGCTGGGTTAACCCAGGGTTAGTGCGAGATTTGCATTCAGATTTGAAAGCCTAAGAAGCATTTCAGTTTCAATTCTTTTTGTCTACAAGATGATGATTGGAAGCTCTAAAAATAACAGAGAAAGTTATCCCAGAAAATGCTTTAGAACACAAGAAAAAGAAAACCGAGTCAAATTTAACTCCGGGTTAGGCGCTAATTGGCCTTTGAACAACTGGGCCCAGGGGTTCACTTTTTCCGTAGAAGTTCTTTCTTTTCACTCGAAAGCTAGCATACGTGCCAAAAACACATCTCCGGTCCTAACACTTGAAAAGGTTAAGAGGTCCTGCGCCTAAGAAACGACCGATGATTTCCGGCTAAAAAATAAAATCGGCCGATTTTTATCTCCCAAGTAGAGGTTACCGAATACTATTCAAAAATGAGTTTCTTTTGTTTCAGTTTCGCTTTAAACCAAAAATATCGAGCCGCAAACTTTTTCCGTCTGATAGCAGCAAAATCAGGCCTAAAATAAGCTCTCGCAAAAAACGGTTCAGAAATCACTATCGCAACGCAAAATAGCGAGAAAACCACACAGTGATGAAGAAAAAGGCCTTTTAATGCAATATCATTGGATAAACATCGAAAAACTGCCGACGGGAATAAAAAATAAATTTTCAAATATTGCATATTAAATTAGATGGAGCGTTGGAGCTGATTTTAAAATAATTATTTCTGAAAAGTCCAACGCTGCTGAAAGCAATCACAGTGATGAATCAGACATTGGAGGGATATACATTACGATTCTGGAAAAACATTTTTCGGCCAAAGCATATTGACGTTGTACAAAGCGTTCAAAGTTGCAGTGTTTACCGTTATCTTGCTACTTCGGCGAAACACTTCTCTGTTGCCAATACGGCCGTGGATAGCGTGGTAAACGCCACTTTAATCCTTGCTAGGCGCTCAGATACCATCCTAAGTAGAAGGACGTAGAATTAAAAGAGAAAGGAAGATGAAAAATAGGCAGAAGAAGAAAAGAACTCGAAATTACCATCTGCTGACGAAACTTGAATCTGGAAAATGTCGTCGCGTGACAGCGGCCAATGACGTCATTTGTCTAAACTGCGGCGGAATCTAAACGAATGCACAACTTTTTCCCGGCCAGAGAGCACTTAGTGAAACAATGTTACAGTAATGTTATTTTTTCACAAGCGATGGTGACTTAAAAAGAAAAAATTCCCGAACCGCCGCACCGTTTTGGCCTCAGCGTGATCTGATCGTTGTGGGGTCACGAGTCGACGCTTCTGGTCAGCGGTCTATTGAAAGAAATCTGATCCCATGTTTTTTTTTTTCGGGCTAGAATCAATCATGTCAATGTCCAATGTCTTCCTTCAAGGAAAAAAGGAGAGAGATATTGGAGTTCTGTTGCTCCCGAGAACGAAGAACAACTTGGTCCCAAAAACTGAGTCCATTACACCCAAGAATTACGGTTTTTTTTTCTCAAAGGACTATTATCTGGCGCTTTAAAATGTAGCTAACAGATTCAATTCTTGGCACAATGATTAGCCTCGCGTTTAGTATTTTCTTGGACATGAAAATATCGGGGGTGACGCTATTCGGTGGAATGGCGGACTGACGGAATGACGGAACGGAATGATGGAATACAGGGAATATTCTAAAATACGGAATATACGGAATACTCTAAAACGCAGAATAAGAGAAAAATCGTTTAAAAAGGGTATACATGTATACAGTCGACTCCAATAACTCGAACCCTCGCTACTGACTCGAACCTCGTGCTGACTCGAAGTAATACTAATTTTTGTTTCTCTTCAGATCATTTCTATATAATTTTACCCCCATTAACTCGAACCATGTTTTAAGCGCGTGACAAGTAAAAGAATTGGCTTACCGTAATAATTCGATTTAGCGCCCAGGCGCTTATTTACTTTTGATGCCTCTAGGGAGGACGCTTATTCGGGACAGGGCGCTTATTTCTTTTTTGAGAAACAGCCAAATGTTAAAAAAAGAACTTTGATATTTATTTAAAAACGAACAACATTTGTAACTGTAGCAGTAACAAATACTGACGGTGAATGCTCAGTTAACGCGAGGGACTTACCTTGAAACTTGTTGGGCACTTTGTCGATGGAACTTTCCTTCCTTATATTCACCTTTCTTAAAAAAGCTCGCAGTCAAAACAAAGTGCAAGTCGATTGAGGTAATGGATCAAGGAGACTGGAAAACGGACTTGTTGTCCCTGGATCCTTCCTCGCCAGAACGAACAGCCGAGCAATCTCCACAAAGTTTGAAGAAGAGATCATTCCTTTGAAGACTTTGAAGACTCTGGAAAATCTAAAGCAAGCGATCGGACAAATTTAGGCACAGGTGCGGCCCCCATTAATTGGTAGTACAATCCTGTCAAGCTTAAGTTTACTATTCTTTTTTTTAGAACAGCCGTTTTATGAAAGTTATCCGACATTAGATTCCCGTGATACCGGACCCTTCACCCGTCAAGATGGCTTTCAAAACTGTCATAAGGTCTATAGTGTGGCTTACGGCAGTACGAAAATTGAATTTTTAATATTGCCTCTGCTTTTTCGTCAGTCCAGTTCAAATCAAATACAGAATATTCTGTAAATTCCGTGTTTTAGAGTATTACGTATATTCCGTATTTTAGAACTGATTGTATGTATTCCGCCATTCCGCCGAATAGGGTCACCCAAATATTGGGGAGGACATCATAAAAAAATATAGGAGACCAGTAGGACTTTTAAATCGATGAAAGTGCCTCACAAATTTTGCAACTTCATTTTATAATATGCTTCATAATTTGTTTCCACAATAATATTTATGATATTTAGATGATAACCATGCACAACACACAACTTGTCACATTACCGATTGGACAGCATACCATGCACTCAAACTCTTGCGCAGGAAAGTTGCAGTATGAAATTATTTTTTGCTGCACTCAGTCACATTCACGGCTTTAAACTGAAACCTTGGCTAAAAGGTCTCTTTTTAGATCTGTAGATTTGTAAGGTATTTCGAAATAACCGCACATGTCTTTCACCACTAACATTGAAAGATGAAAGTTTGTTGCAGTGATAATTATGACAAAGATTGTAAACATCAAATATAATTGGATGTTTTAAGCCCAAATATTCTATCACCTCTTCAACAGCATGGAGGGGGAAATGGGCGCTTACGCTTT
>CALNXK010000153.1:1275000-1280000 GCA_942486035.1 Porites lobata
ATTTATGATCTCGTCACTGAAGACGTAAGCGAGAACATCTATCTACTGGTCAGACTGAGGAGGCCATGGCCTAACGGATGGGATGAAGAAGTGCAGGTTTTTAACAAGAACGCTAACCTGGAGTATAAGTTTCCTGTGAGATACGCACTCATGAACAGACTGCTAGTAAGTGGCAGCAAATTACTAATATTATCATCATGGGAGGCTGATGTGTACAATCAGAATGGTGATTTTGTTCGTAGTTTTGAGTTTTTCAAGAGTGGAGGTGACAGAGCCTTGACAAATTGCACTGCTACTCACGATGGTCACATCTTGATAATGCACGATAAAGGAGGCTACAGCGACTTCTTCTCTGTTTACGTATTCACAGCGGAAGGACAGGACACAAAGATTGCTCCATACAATTCCAAAGCTTGAGGAAAATTCTTAGGCGCGGCGGATTTTGTCACGTATGATCAAGGTGTTTTCCCGACACCCTTCTGTCAGGAAAATGTCATCATAATTATGAAAGCAAAACAGACACGATCGCGTCGGCAGGCCGAAGCCGGCAAAAATAAAGGCTTTTCTTCTTCCAAGGTCAGTTTTGTTTCGATCTGGTCAAAATCAGGTTTTTAGGTTTAGGTAATAAAATAATTCTGTTCTCAGGAACCTTTAGAAAACGAGATAAAAAGAAAGAAGCGTGAAAACGCATTTTTGGAAGAAAATATTTTTTAATTCCCGCAGCGATTTTGCGAAATCGCGAAGCGCAATATATTCAGTTTCTTCCAAAGCCGTCATGATTAAGCAGTGTAATGCCATCACAACTAAAAATGAATTTAGTTTGTATCGCAAAAGCTGCGAAAATAGAGATGAAAAAAAAATAGATCGGAAAAATTAATAAAATCACCAAGAAACCGTCTCGCGCTAGCTTTGTTAAACAAATCGTTGGTACGGTTTATTTAAACTAACCTGGAAAAGGAGACGTCTGCACGTAGAATACATTTCATCCTACATGTAGTTGTGATTTCCAGAACGGACCTCGGGAGCCTCATTGCCGTAATATCTTCCACACTACAGAAACCAAAGCAGAATCGCCCTGCTCGCGTGCTAACTTTCCGCTCCAATTATGACTATACGGTACCAGTGAAATGTTTCAAAATTTAAAGCGGCCGAAACTTATTTCCATCAGCGCGTAGTTAGTCAGTTAAGCAATAATAATGCACAGCACTGTAAATAACACGGTTCTAGAATATCTGACGGCTTCGCGTTTTGTTCGTCGCTGCATGCGATTTAATCGCTTATAACCTAACAGAAAATGTAAATGTACCTGAAGGAAATACCGTGTATTACCTTACCTTAATTAATGATGTGTGTAAATTTGTCTTTTGCTATGGTTTTAGACAATACGACTTCTCCTGACTATCAATTGTGCGTCAAAACAAGCGCGATAATGAAATAGTCGAAGTGCCATGGTATAGCACTTTATGACAAAGTTTTAACTGGAAAACTTGTTACCATCTGATGTACACCTGTATAGTCTATGTTTGTTAGCTCTACCTAAAAGAATCACTGGGTTACACTGCACCCATGGGTGTGCCACCTAAAGTGCAGCCTATGTTTGTTAGCTCTACCTAAAAGAATCACTGGGTTACACTGCACCCATGGGTGTGCCACCTAAAGTGCAGCCTATGTTTGTTAGCTCTACCTAAAAGAATCACTGGGTTACACTGCACCCATGGGTGTGCCACCTAAAGTGCAGCCTATGTTTGTTAGCTCTACCTAAAGAATCACTGGGTTACACTGCACCCATGGGTGTGCCACCTAAAGTGCAGCCTATGTTTGTTGGCTCTACCTAAAGAATCACTGGGTTACACTGCACCCATGGGTGTGCCACCTAAAGTTCAGCCTATGTTTGTTAGCTCTACCTAAAGAATCACTGGGTTACACTGCACCCATGGGTGTGCCACCTAAAGTGCAGCCTATGTTTGTTAGCTCTACCTAAAGAATCACTGGGTTACACTGCACCCACGGGTGTGCCACCTAAAGTGCAGCCTATGTTTGTTAGCTCTACCTAAAGAATCACTGGGTTACACTGCACCCTTGGATGTGCCACCTAAAGTGCAGCCTATGTTTGATGGCTCTACCTAAAGAATCACTGGGTTACACTGCACCCATGGGTGTGCCACCTAAAGTGCAACCTATGTTTGTTACCTCTACTTAAAGAATCACTGGCTTACACTGTACTCACGGACGTTTGCCTCTCGCTCTCTTCAAAGACAAAAAAGCTATAGTCTGTTTGGTCAAAAATCAAGCTTTGTTTCCCCCAAAAATTGGACACCATATTAGGGCCCCGAAAGACGTTAAAAGTTCCTCCATAATAGAAGAGTGTTTTGTTAGAGTTAATAAACGTTTGGCTTACATGAGTTTCAATATAAAGGTGCAAAAACTTATCAGCATAATTATAGCACACAAACATTGTCATCAAACTCTTGGCATGTAGCCTGAATAAGCCAAGCAAATATGAATAAAGCATATAACGAGAAATATTCGTCAAATGGTCTCGTTAAGTAAATTATACTTCACTTTGCGGCAGAAATTTATCGTTTGTATCCGTGTTACGCATCGAAAAAGCGAAGAGTCATCGCATGACATTAGGTAACAGAGGTAATACTCACGAGTTTCACGAATTCCAATTCCATGATTTTTCGCCGAGTAACAAATTAAAAACTTCAATTCTTACCTTACAGTGGTCGGTTCATTTACCTTACATTTGCCAACACTAATAAACATGAACAAAACGATGAAATCCGGCACTCTTCTTTCAGAAGTAGCAAGCCGCATGAAGTAAAATCCACCGATGTGCGCTCCCCTCATGATTCAAATCTGGTGTTGGATTTGGTTTAGACTTCATGCACTTTTCACCTCGCTCTGCAGGCGAACATGTTGTCATCGCTGGTTATGATGGTGAATATGGGATCATAGTAGTAGAGATATACACCCTGGATGGAAATTTTGTGCGAAGAATTCTGCTGCGTGATGAACCTAAACTTCAATTTAAAGGAATTACGGTGACCATGAAGGAACACATTGCTGTGGGTTTCACAGGTTGTAATGGCTATTGCAAAGTAGTTGTCTATTGAAAACTAAAAGACGCGGCTTTTTAGCTTAACAACTATTGTGAGGAATTTCCTACAAAACAACTGCTAAGTTACAGGACAAGCTTTTTCTTTTTATTAATTTATACTTACATCTCTACATATTTCATGAAATCTCTCAGACATATCTTGGTTACCACTGCTAACCTGTTAGGTGTTTACTTATAGAATCTTGATCCTCAAAGGCTTATATATTCGTTGACAGCAATACCTTTAATATTATTGTTTTTTTGTTCGCTGAAACGACTCCTGAGGTTTCTTCTAGTCTCGTCAATGTGGAATGGACAAGATTCTTGTACTATTCTAATTCGTTTATTACGGAATTACGCCTGTAGAAACGCGTAAATGCAAATTTTTGTCAATCAAATGTCGCTCCTATTATTTGTAGGTAGAAATTGGTGAAACATCGTTATTGTTTTCGAGACAATAGAAGAACAAAAGATAACAGAAAGATCAAGTTGTGCGGTCTTAAAGCGTGTTAATATGAAAAGTCTGAAGCTTAGCTTTTAAAATCTTGATAGCCAAAGTAAAAAGGGTGCCCAGAAAGGCAAGCATCTGGGAATTCAAAATCGACATTTTTGTCTCTAGCGCAATCCGGCGGATGAACAGTAATTTGCATATAAGCGTAAGTGAAGCGAAATAGATACAAATTGCCGTGGTTGTAAACACAACGTTTCCTCGACGTTTTTTCCTTTTGAAAGCGTAAATTCGCATGAAAGAACTCAGCTTGCACAAAATAATATAAAATGAAACGAAGCAAATCGAAAAGTGGTAAAAAAAGTCAGGATATTTCAGTTCATGGAAAATAAGTGATTGGGTAGGTGATTTGCATACTGATAAAAACAATTTATAGCGCAGTTCAAAAGCGTTCGACTTCCTGAATTGTTGTCCTGGAATTCTATACATTCTGCTGGCCTAAATCGCTAAAATATCTTATGAAGTCAAAATATTTATCAAGTTGAGCGTCTGCATTTCCTTATAAAACAGAGAGTAGCGTGAAAGCGTCGATCTATTGATTTTCTTAAGTTAAATTACCTTTGTATCGTGGAAACAATACGTTAACACTTGAGTCTTGAATCAAAGGACGCGACATGCGTCGGCTTCCTTTGTGAGCGCGCAAATAGTCATGGGACCTGCGATTTTGCGCGCGACGCAGATTCCGTAATGTGACGTTTATTACTTAAGGATGTCATACAAAAGACTTTTACGGTAGTCTACTTCACTTCAGAGATGACAAAAGCATTAACTAACATTTGAAGTCTATCATACGGGAGATATAGTGGTTAACACTGTTGAAGAGTGAATGTCAGTAAAAATCAAACAGTCAAAAAAATCGATCCCGCTGATTTTTTGTCCAGAGAAAGGCTGAGGTACTACCTTCAGTAAAATGGAACTAGTTGAAATACACTTTTCTATTGAAATAAACAGTTAAAAATAATTTTGCCTTATTTGGCTATGCGCCAGCTCAAAATTTCACTCATGTTCAAAATAATCGTGCTCGATCTAAAACATAGCAGCCAGTCTTCTTTTGCTATAACTATTCAGTAGGGGCCTTGTTTTATTAAAAATATATATATATGGATAGTTTTCGTCTAAGGTTATTTCTGTAAGAAATAAACTCGAAATTTGAAGGAAGATTTAAAGCCCTACAGGGGACTTGTAAAAGTAGGGTTAAATCATCGCGATGGAAAGGTATGTGGTAGTGCCTGAAAATCGTTGATATTTCTACCATAAATTCCTAAAATACAGTCCTTAAAAGTTACAGTTTTGTTTTTCTGGGATCTTGTAAAGTTTTCGAGCGGGCGCCGACTGAATTTCCATGAAATCGCAATATAGGTCACAAACAACAAGGCGTCACGCGATGGA
>CALNXK010000153.1:1285000-1359515 GCA_942486035.1 Porites lobata
TCTGGTAATCCAGGGGTAATCTGTTAGTTATACTTCTATTTTGGCGAGCAGTCAATTTACAAATGAACCGAACCGTGAAATATCAAGGGGCGTTTTCCAGAATCATGAGGTTTGTGGGCAAGCGTTTCCTTACCCTGAGATCATGCCCTCTCCCTATTATCCCTTTATGTCTCTCACGGGAAGAGGGCATGATACATTTCTTTGTCGGATCACATGTAAAAAAGCCAGAATCTGGACTTTTTTTTGATTGGATAGGAAACAATGCGGATGATTTGCGCTGTTCCGATTGGCCAAAATGCCGCCATTCGTTATTAGTTGTTGATTTCAGTCTGTATTTTTGCTTGCGTAATGAGCATTGAATACACACTCGAGTTCGTTATGAAATTTCTGCCGGCTCAGTTTTCTTGAATTTGAAAAATGCCTAAATAGAAGTTTCATCCATTGAAATATTTTCCATCTCATCGTATGGTTAAAAGTTGCAGTCAAACCTTCACCGATCATTTGAATGCAATTTGATACCGGCTACAAGTTACAGAAGCGACAAACGGGTTTACTTTTCAAATAATCAATTCATGAATGGAATCTTGACCTGGTTTGACTGTAATTCCTCTTTCGGAAATCTGCAAATTATTCTGAGCGATCTTCGCTTTCATAACACCTTTCAGTTCGTGAAATATGGTGCTTCAGCCTTTTTTTTTTTTCACTGCTTTCGGCACAGAAAGAAGTCAACGAGCTTTAACCAGTAAATTCTTTATTATTTGTAGCTGTTAAATATAGTTACGGCAGCTACAGCTAGCAGTATTTCATTACAAAAACAACACCTTTCATTTTTTTTCCCTAAAATTGATTTCAAAAGAGATATTATTCGCGCCAAAATTTGATTCCGTATGGTAAACGCTTATTGGCTAATAACATGACAGGTCATGCAGACGTTAGATTATGTAAAATTAGGGGCGGTTGACGACTTGTCAAGTGAATGTATCAGGCGTTATTCTTTTCCCTCTCGAGCCAAAGAAGCAAAAAAAAATAAATAAATAAATAAATAACGCCTGATCTCAGGTTAGCGTTTCCTCTTCTCCCCTCCTCCTCCCCCTTTCATATTTTTTTTTTGCTCCCGCTCTAACTTTCGCGCAATAACTCGATTGGAAACGCTTGCTACGCAGGCTACCCTTTTTATCGTTGAGCTTCGCTGCCCTGCCGCCTACTTTCTCTTTTTCTCTGTCTTTCTCTTGCTCTATATTCCAAATTTGTGGGCATGACAATTAATCTAAGCTTCATACTTCGGACAAAGCGGATACAGAAACAATTTCTGCTTTCCGTTTTCGTCTTTATTTACTCTTTAGTAGTGACGCGGGTAGCGATGCGATATCATACCTGTTGATTGAGTTATTTCACATTGGTATGCCTGCACGGACGGTCGGAGGGGGTCGGTGTACGGTCACGTGATTACCAAATTTTCTGCTCCGCTATGAATTACAATAATATATAGATTTAGCCAGGGCTAAAAGCGAAGCTCCAATTAATAAATTTTTTAATTTAAATCAAACAATAAACTTTTAATCCAGAAATCAGTTCACTTAAGCGGACATTCATGTGACGTTTGAGGGAAAGGCTAAGTTATTTTAGAGTGAAACATCTTAAATTGAATTGATAACCTTATATGTACACCCAAAACAGCAAACATCTTCGATCACATTCAAGATCACATTAGATTAGGCCTCGAAAACAAATTCTTGGAAAACAAATCACGCCGATTTTTTTTGCGTTCAACAGGTTTACTTTACTAATTCTTGCCAACAAATCTGGGGGTGTTTAAACCAACCTTTTATAATTTTTATACATCACATTTGAGGTGAAACAGTACTATTTATCATACAGACCTCGGAAAGAATACGGTATTTCACAATTTTTCAAGATAAATTACACTCAGTCAATATTCAGGACGATCAATCGTGGGCTTTAAGCGAAACCGTTCAAAAATTTCTAAAATCACCCATACGGCCAGCTGGTTCTCGTTTCTATAGTGCGAGCTGTCAGTGTGGTCGAGTGTTTGAATGAACTTTAATAGAGTTACGCTTTAACATAATAGCGAATTTATTATTATTATTTTTTTGTTATTTAAGGGTTTCAGTTATAACGATGTGTAATCTTATAAAGCGTTTGATACGCGCGACACTTTTGAGTACTCCTGCAAGTGATGTTCATGAACAACGATGAAAACAAACGGCACGGACAAGCGATTAACATTACAAGAGAGGCTACTAACAATCAAAAAAAGAAATATAATTTGGTGAAACATTTACAGAGACAACAATTTTTATTCACGAAGACAAGTATTAAAGTGTCTCTAAAAATCCTGGAGCCTTTAAGCGTAAAGCTTACGCCGGCTTCCCGGCGCGGTGTTTACTGTTTTCGAAGGTGAACTCCTCGAGGCAAGAAAATCGCTCAAAGTTTTCTCTCTACAGCCAAATTTATGACTAAATATTCTTCAGAACGTTTTCTTTCTATTTGTGGTGAGCTAATATATCTGAACGCTTTTTAAAGTTCTGTAAGCTTATATCAAACCTAATAATAGGTTAGACTAGGGTATCTAAAAGATAGTAATGCTGCGGCACATTCTGTTGATACTGGCATTAGTTAGGCAGTGAGATTTAAAAGAATCAAAAATGACATTAAATGTCCTATTTACATGTTGGAAAGTACTAGAATTAATAATTACCATCAGTCTAGAGAAAGAACTCATGGGAACGTTGTTTAGAAAATGATCAAGTGGTTATCAACTCTGGTTTTCCCACAGTAAATTGTAGGAAATAATAGAAATTCAGATTGTTTATCCATATATTTAATATACGGTGCACGATATTTTCTCTGGAAACACAATACTTTTCTTGCTGTTTGTTCCATTTTATTAAGTAACAGTTATTTAGCTATATATTTATAGAAAACAACAAAACAAAAAACTCAGTAGGACTCGAACCCAGCACCTTCGACTCGACGCGACTACACCTAACCACTACACCACAGAGGCTCATTACGTAATCTTCAGGGAAAGTCGTTCATTTTATTCCTTTTCCATGAAACTTCCGCCGGCAAGATGATCGCCAGCCGCATTAACCGAGCTATTAACAGTAAAAAAAACAATGTAAACGCATATTCCAAGGCAATGAAGGAATGAAAGAACATAATTATGCTTTTCAAAACGCCGATACACGTCCTTGTCTGCAAAGTAGGACACAAAACATATGTTTTGTTATCTCGATTTCCGCTGTTATTTTGAAGCGAATGGTCCAAATCACATCCATTTTCGGCTCATACAGTTTCTTAAGAATAGCATTGCATGACATTTTCTCACTTTCACATCACCTTCTAGCGAGCTGGAATTTTTATATCCCCCGTGTTGCGGAGTCGAAGAGCAAATGCTCATCTTCTCGTCAGGTTTAACACCTGGACGAGTCAAAGGCTCTTGAATTGAAATCCAATCCCCAAGTTAACCATCGTACTCATCTGAAAGACTCCTGCGTGTCTTAAGTCTGAGCAGCGAACGATGCACTCTCTCACCCACCGAACTTCCCCGTGTTTTTATTTGAGTTGTTCGTGGCGCAATGCATTCTGGTTAAATGCAATGCATTGTGGTAAAAAGTGTGGTTAAATGCAATGCATTGTGGTAAAAAGTGATGAATTCGAGAATTCGTCCCCCCTTATATATTTCCTTTAAATCCTGATTATGTTGCTGCTCGCTCCCTTCGGTCGCTCCGCAGCAATCATTGACTCAAATCCTACAAACGAGCATAAACTTGCCGCATAAACTGTCAGCGTAAACTGTGCAAGACTTCATGAAATTAGATATAACAAAAACAAACATCAAATACAATAATTAATCAGGCCTGCCATTCGAGATTCAGTTCCTGAAAGCTATCAAGGAAGGCCACAGTTGCGTGAGACTTTTTAACCCTCTTACGCATTAAGCAAGGTGAAAAACGAAAACGATGCCATCCAAAAACGAATCACCGAATTTTGACAAGCGACGCATTTCTCAACCAAAAACCCAGTAAACAAACCAGCCATGAATAACAGAAGACTCTTGATAGCAGCTGTATTTCATTTTGTACATCCAGAGGAAAAAGACAGTTAAAAACATCACAAGTTGACACAAAACACTGTCAGCTTCAGCTGTCAAAGTAAACAACTTTCAAGATGCTGCATAATTTGTCCGCATTAACTCACCTGTCAAATTTTGACCAATTAGAGTATAAAAATTGGACGTAGAGCGTGACCAACGCGTGACCATGGTAAGATAAGGTCTTCCTCGCCTGTACTTTAAAAAAAAACTGGCTGAATTGTCGCTTCCGAGGCCAGTTTGAAATCAAAATCCTAATAGTGCGGGGCCATAGTGACATAAACACAACATATTTGATATGAATCCTTGGAAAAAATAAACTTGCGCCTGCGATCATTTGAAACTGATAATTTGTCAGCGGATAACTTCAAAAAAATATTCGACCTTGATGGGTGGACACTTAAGCCCGCGGTAGGGTCAGGTGATACTGGTCGCCGGGATGCCCTGTTTGCATCCCAAACTAGCTAAAAGTGTGAGGATTGGGTTTCCTGTGGTACGGACGGACGGTCGGCGGTCGGCGGTCGGTGTACGGTCACGTGATTACCAAATTTTCTGGGATGGGTAGATTTACTTAGCTATGGGGCTCCGCTATTGCGTGTTATGCTGTGTAAAAAAAAACAACAACAACAAGGCAAAAAAAAAAAAACAAATAAGGGAGATTTATAATTGTGCTATTTACAATTTGCGATGAGAAGGAGGAGGGACTCTTTAATGTGGCAATAATGTATATTACTAATAGCTACCGTGCTGGCCATTGCAACTGGTAATTCTGTAGTTCCAACTGTCACTCTCCGTATTTTAGTTCTTTATGGAGAACTGAAACCATCGTTCTTTCTAAATTAAATAAGCCCCCTCTCTCAAATAAGCTTCCCCCGTCTCTATTACGCGCCTCCCCCCCTCAAATGGACTTGAAATAAAAATTTCAAAATGATACTAGCGTACTTTACATAAAAAAGAGTTACGCTACACTTTATCCTGAAAAAATAATTAAATCAATATTTATACTCGATATCTGAAATAAATAAATAACAATGACAGACAGAAAGAAGGGGTGGGGAGGGTAGACTCAATTAAGAGAACATTTGATTTTTTTTCCCATTTTTTTTGTCATGAAATTCTACCTTATTCAGGCGCATAAATGCTTTTCTATATTGTGTATTGCTCCGATTTTTGTTTTTAAAACCCGCATTGCAGGTTTAACACCATTTAATTTACAGCGATAAATGTCAAACTTTGCCACTAGAATAACGTGATTTACAATGACAAAATCTTCCCCTGCATTGAATATACCAAATAAAACTTTAACAACCTACAAAGGTTCTAAATTGATATTACATTATATAAACCAAGAAAGGAGAGCTACCCAAAAGGATCTTGTTATTTCGCAATTGTAAAAAGGATGCTCAAGGATTTCAATCTCGTTTTTGCAAAAGATACATTGTGGCGAATCAATAATCTTAATTTTAAATAACAATGTTGTGAGAATCTTATATCCGAGAAACCCATTAAGTCGAAATTCCCACCAGATAGAAGGCAAACCATTTTCCTTTAGTAGGTCCAAAAAGTGGCCACTAATAGTCTTCTCGTAAAAAGATCGGAATGAGGCGAGGGCAATAAACGTCTTTCTCCTGTCCAAAATATTAGTTAGAGGAAGACTGACACTAGTCAATGATTGTAACGCTTCGAACCATTCCGAGCTGATTTCGTAGACACTTTGTAGGGTCAATGTTTTGATACAGACAAACTGGAGCTACTCGTTTGGTCGCTGGTTACAATTTTCGAGCAATAGAGGGCGTGGTCGATCACGTGACCAACTAATTTGGATTTCTTTTTTCAAGATTTGTTGAGTTTACTTTAGTTTACCACATATCTTTCCTCGTGGATGTCTTTAACACTAGTTTTTGGAAAATGTACTTAAAAACCATAAATTACTGAGACCCAGGCCTTAATCTATTTTGAGCGCCATTTTGAATGCATTGTAAAGAGACTTCGATGTGACCGAAGACAGATCGACATCAGTGTTATCAATTTTAAGGTGGACCGTGTTCCTCAATTCGCAGGACGCACGTAATGAGCACTTTGTTTAACACGTTTTCTCATTCAACATGTACCGCGTCCATAAGACCCGTTAACTTAAAACGGTCAATCGGAGAGAGGTCCCTGTTAACCCTTCTAAAGAAAAGATCGCCTACAGTTAAAAAGTCTTCCTCCGTCAAGAGATGCTTTTCAAAAACCAAATACTTCTTGATGATAATGCGTTAATTGCTCCAAATTACTTGGTTCGCGACGTCCTCGCATGAAAGAATATTTTGTTTATTTAGCCGAGACTAGGCATCAAGACATTCTTTATAAAGCCGGAGGGTAAATTAGAAGTTTTCTTGTATCGAAATTACAATGTAGTATGAACTTATCCCCTACCTCAGACAGGAAATAGTCCAGGGTTATTTTCCAGGAGCTATGTTTTCCTCTTCTGCGTTTTTTTTTTTTTTTTTTTTTAATACCATTACTCTCTGTGCGCAAATCATTGAATGAATATCCAACATTTTCAAACCACCATCATTAATATCATTTATAAGCGCAGATCGTTTGATTCTATCATTTCCTTTTCAAATAAAGTGATAAATCAACGTGTTGATTCCTTTAACTTGGTCTTTAAGTAATGAGATCAACGCTGCTTTGCTTAGAAATTTCAGAATGATAAAAGACCTCAAACTTGTCTAGAAGTTTTGTCTTGTCAAACTTGTCTTGAACAATTGATAACTGATGGTCCTCTCCCAAAATGTAACTACAATTAGTTACTACGCAAATCTCATCCTTCTAAATTCAGATAAATTGAAAAGGAAACTCCAATCCGCCTTGTAAGAGTAAAAATACTAAATCTTTATTTCGTTTAACCCTCTAGATTATACAAAAATTGTCAATTACAACATTTTTTATAGGCTTTAAAGAATTCAACGTACTATAGTTCCTGTTACTCTATACTGTCGTTAATTTTTTCTTCTAAAAAAAAATCGAGACCTCCAAGATTTTGCCAGGTCTTCGAGATTTTGGGCAGCAGGAAAAAAGCTTAGGCTCAAGTTAGGTTGTGTACGGAGGGCTGAAAAAGTACTCTTTACCACAACACCTGCCTGCAGTTTACTTCGGAATTATGAAAAAATCATTCTCTCATTTTCTCTTAGGTCAGCTAACATGGTCAGTTTCCCAGAAAAGAATGATGATCCGAGTTCGAGGCTTATAACTGGGGGACGGGCTAAAAATGATGCCTTTAAGTTTACGGTAGCTCTGCAACGAAGTTCCAACTGAGATGTTAAAAATGGCGCTAACAAGAGCGCAGTTAACCACTAAGTTAATAAATAGTAAAATTTAGTAAAATTTAGAAGAGCATATTTTAAGATAATAAAATACCAGGAGCGCGAAAAAGTGCCCAAACATATGTCTAAAAATAAACTGGCCAGTAAAAACGCCGTGACATAGGCCTAGTATGGGAGATGCTCGCTCCGAGTTATGGGCTCCTGAAAATACTCATAAAGGTAATGTAACCTGTTGCACGGGACGACGATTTTTAGCGCTACACAGTGCAATCTCGTACCTCTAGTACTTGAGACAATGTCGTAACAATGCTGCAACTCTCTGTTGCACTAAAAATTGTGATTGCGAGTCGTCTTGTGTAACATCACCTTTAAAAGCAAGAAAAGGGGGCACACGGCCTAACAAGTACCTCACGCATGCGCACTGAAATATCACCCGGGCAGTGGCAGCCATGGACAGCTGTTTTGCTCTTATTAGGGATCAGCATTGTATAGCAGTCAGGCCTATAAACCAACAAAGCCGTATATCATCAGCCATGGGTTGGTGTACGTGTGTCACTTACTCTGTTTTAAGAACGTACGATTGTCTCATACAAAAATACGTCCTTGGCTTTGGTCAAGTTCCAGCAGTGTAAATTGTCATTTTTATTAGCACTGAGCTCTTGGTGCTTCGCGATCCAAAACGTTTTCAGACTTTCAACTTGACGTTTTGGTTTTATTTTATTATCATTCTCATTATTAACGTAGAAATTACTGGGGTACTTCTTGGCACCATTTTTAGTGCAAAAGTTTGATTTTTAAAAAAAAAAAAAAAAAGAGCTTGGCTTGGTTACTATTAAAAACTTGAAGAAATTGCCTTTTTGAGATGAATACAACCTTACTTAGTATTTACACCAACCAGCCATTACAATATATCCTTTTTCCTGTCTTTACTTTTTGACGGAAATGAAAACCCTTGAAATTAAAGGGTAACTCAAAGTTATCGAGACAGATGACATAAAAGGTCAGTGGAACCGATCAACATTTGCATGGAATATACGTTTTGTACAAGTTCGCCGTTTGTAAATGGGGGACATTAAGAAAAGACTTCAAATGTATTAGAATTCTTTGCTTTGGTCAGGAGCCCATCTGCTTTGGTGAAAACGTGTTCCTAGGTATTACTCTAACTTGGAGAGCGAATGGCGAAATTTCCATGGGGAAATAAAATTGGACAAGCAAAATAACCACCAATGAGAAGCTGAAAGTCCTTAAAATGTACCGTGCCAAAACACAATTTTCTGTTCCTTGTCTTATTTCTGCTATGCAATGTTATTATGTGCGATCTACAGTCTCCAAAGACATAAAGGTCGTCGTTCCCACCTATGAGATCACTACGTTAGAAGAAAGTAAATCAATGCGAACAAAGTTAACTGATTCTGAAAAACCTATTAGAACACGAGTTTATGATTAAGATTTTAAATCCTCTTCAGCTTTCAAGGCACAAAGAAACTCTAGTGTTATTGATAATATAGTGTACTGGAGGTACAAATGATGTAAAATTAAACAAATTCAAGGCAAACTCTTTTGTTCTTTAAGTAAACTATCATGACGGATAAGAAAAGATAATAAAATTTCAAGACGGACAGCTAATTTCGTATTCCTTTGACTGTTTTTTCAATTTCAATTTACCTACGGCTTCTCTAAAAATCGGCAATCTAAAACTGTATATGACAGGATTGACGAGAGAATTGGCCAGGTGTAATACTGTAGAAGCGTAGATAAGAGGTATTGGGACACATCTATGGCATAAGCTGTGAACAGAGAAAAATACGGTGCTTGGAAGCCACTGATCATGACTGGCCAAGAGATACAGCTATCATAATAAACAGAGTCCTGGGAAGTTTAGTGCTATGTTTCCCACCATTAGGTCTGTTTTCGCAGTGATTTTTAACCATTGTGGGATACCGTCGACAAGTATTTCTCTTTCTTCTGACAATCAAATAAGTAACACGTATAGTCAGCAAACATGAAGCTAAAATACAGCAGTAGGCCAGGCTACTATCCAATGGATAAAATCCACTATTCCATTTACAGCAAGCAAAGAGAAAAACTGCGGTTGAAATGCGGTTGAAACATTCCCGTAGAATTCTTGGCCAAATCGCTGTGGTATTCCGACTGTTCCGATCGCTACTGGTTCTGTGAAGCCGATAATCAAGTCCGCTACAGCCAAGTTAATTAGCAAAACGAAGTGCGTTTTAGCTTGTTTTGATAAGACCAGAAAATGTATACAGTGAAGGTGTTGGCAGTAAAAATGAGGAGTGACTCAAATGCGGCCATACTGCATATTACAATAGCTGTAGTGCTAGCCATCTCACTTAATCATTGTACACGTTATAACTCAATATTTCGCTTATTTCTTCTCGCATTCGAATTCTCTTGTTTCTTCAGTCACTTGTCCCAGGCTTTAATGCGGCCAAATAAACAAACGCAACCCTCACCTGAAAAGCAGGTGTCGGTTATCCTGATTGCAACGGCCTCCAAGCAGTTTACAATCCAAACCGGTATTATCAGAAAGAGAATTACAGCTATCTGCTCAAATTCCACGATATCTTCGAATCTTTTATCATGATATTCACCGGCCTAGCTCGGCCTCTAAAATCACAAAACACGAAAATGTCCTTTTAGCTCCGTCATCAATCTGTTATTTGCTTCAAAACAAAAGCTTTCGTCAAAAAAACTGACTGCTCCTTGTAAAAACTGCCGACTAGAAATAGGGAAAATTTATGTATCATCACCTGCGCCCGATACTTATCAAGAATGAGCTAAGAGAGCAAATCCCTGTACCCCATGATAATTATTTGAAATCTATTTAAAGTTCGCTTGCGTGCGGCGGCGGTTACTTTTGCCTGCAATTTCCGTGACCCGCGCAGTCTACTTTCACGTGAACGCGACATATTTCGCCACCAAACAGCAGTTATCGCAATTAAATTCATTGCACGTTTTCTACAAATTATGCGACAGGTAACATCTTTTGAAGAAACTATTTGTTTTAGACTAGGGAGTGAAAAAAAAAAAAGTTGACATAAGAGCGATAATATGTGAATTACTCGGTGTAACAAACGATAGATTTTGACTCCACTATACAACATCAACAGACAAAACGTAATGGCAAATAAGTTTATTTTGGGACGGCTTGGCGAGAACCAACCCTACAAAGTATTTATGTAAATACAATAATAGGTGAATACTGGTGAATACCTAATGTACAACACTTGTAAACTAGCTTTCACAAAAAGATAAAACTCGTGCGACAAATGGTCGCTCTTGACCTGAATCTCCCATTTAAGCACACAGGCTTAGTGCTAGTTAGGCTGCCAGTTATTCTTGGGAAACTAATTAATAAAACTCAGACAACGCATAACTGACACGAGGAACACGGTAGGAGCACAGAGGCTAAACAAAAAGAAAAAACTGCTCACAACTGGTCGATCTCGACCTGAATCCCCCAAATAAGCACACAGGCTTAGTGCCAGTTAGGCTGCCAGTTAGGCTGGGGAAACTAATTAATAAAACTCAGACATCGCATAACTGGCACGAGGAACACGGTAGGAGCACAGAGGCTAAGCAAAAAGAAAAAACTGCTACAACTGGTCGATCTCGACCTGAATCCCCCAAATAAGCACACAGGCTTAGTGCCAGTAAGGCTGGGGAAACTAATTAATAAAACTCAGACAACGCATAACTGGCACGAGGAACACGGTAGGAGCACAGAGGCTAAGCAAAAAGAAAAAACTGCTACAACTGGTCGATCTCGACCTGAATCCCCCAAATAAGCACGCAGGCTTAGTGCCAGTTAGGCCGGGGAAATTTAATAAAACTGTGATCAACGTATAACTGGGACCGGGAACACTTCAGGAGCACAGAGGCTGAGTGCCAGGAAAACTGGGAATTATCTCCACTAATGTACCCAACAAGGCACGTAGCCCAATAACCAGTAAGGCTGTCATAAAAGGCTAGGGCGGGACATTGAGGGTAAACAATGAATAACGAACAGTTATTAAGCAGCGAAGGTGGCCCCTCACGAACGCAAGGAATATAAACCAAAAGTGGAAGAGTCAACCCCGACAAGTCTCAGGTCCTTGCGAAAAGCCTCTCTAATTGTGGTATAGCTGATAGGCTCGTCCTGGGAAACTAACTAAAAAGAGTTGTTCCCGCGAAACATGGGGCAAAAATGAGATCCCCGGAGCTAAAGGGGATGGAAAAAAGAGCAAGGTACCTCTTTAGAAGCTTGACAGGACAAGCAGGGCCAAACATTTCCGAAAAAATCACTTCGAGTCATCGTCCTTACAAAGTTGGTCGTTCTTGCTTTTGAGAACCTTAATGATCATGAAACCCTCATGAAAGAAAATATAATACCCCCTAATTATGGAGACCTCATCAAACCTAAAAACGTTTTGAAAACACACCTAGCCCCTTCAATAATCGAGTTATCCCTGGGAGAGGGGATACCCGCCATGGTATGAACCCGTTTAATACCATAAAGATCCGAGTCTACGACGCACGGGGAGTGCGACTCTTCAATGAGGTGTTGCAAATACAAGGCAACATGGCAGGGACTGGCAGGACAGGCCCAGGAATGAAGCTTACTGGCAGCAAAACATTTTTACTTGCGAGAAGCACGAAGGTACACCACTGTCGTACTAACTGCCTTTGAGGAGAGAACCGTCGAATGCATTGTAGACTGTCTGTCAGCCTCAGGGTTCAACCCTCTGGTGGGAAATTCTGGGGCCCGCGCTAGAAACCAGAGCGGAATATATCTGAAAAGTAATCGAAAATACAAAAGAAAATGTGAGGATCACGAAATAAAAAAGAAAAAACACCGGAAAAGGGAAGTGAGAGGAGAGTGGGCGGGGGGGGGGGGGGTGGGGGGTCAAAAGGCTACATGCAAAAACCTAATGGGTCCAAACCTAAAGGTACGCATAACACGCGTGTAGAGGCACAGGCAACACTTTCCGTCAGGCGGCGTAGAGCAGAAGCCCGCCAGGGACGAGGGAGGTGTGGGGCGCCGAAAATAAACTCGAAGCGCTATGACGCCAAAAAATAAAGGCCTGGTTCTGAAAAGGGAATTACGGACCTTCCCTGGAACAAATAATCCCTGGAACTTAAGCTATAAAACCCAGTCCACAACAAAACTATTCCAATGCACTCCATCTCTAGTAGAAACATTTCAGAAAATAGCTGACTTCCATACGTGAGGAATAAGGGCTCCCGTGAGCGCGGCAGAGCCCAATGTGTCTGATATACATGACTCTGACAATGAGGCAAACAGGTGGGCCACGCCAGTTGTTGTCCTATCCCCAATTTTAAGCGAAGGCATAAACAGCCTAACAGCCTGGCTGAAAAAATAGAGAGTTAAGCCAAGGCAACTCGCCGTTGTAACTACAGGCGAACCAGTCAATAGTGTAAGGACCTAAGAGGTGATTAAGCCCTAGCAAAACAAAATCGTTGAGGCCGTAACCATCGAAGTCAACGAGCTTGCAGACACAGACCGCACTAGCGTTCAGGTCCCTAGGGATCCACTTGACCTCGAACGAAATACAATGATGGGAGCAAATTTGAAAAACAACTACGGCTAAATCCTTGAGATCGCATTTCCTGCTGCCGTCGGGAAGAATGGATTCGACGTTCTGGTTGTCACAATACCAAAAAACCTTGGAATTAGATGAAGGGCTCGCGAAGGCTAGTAAGGCAAGACAAACCGCTTTGAGCTCTCTTCAAGTCGATCTACGAACACTTTCCGACCAATTCTGATAAAAAATCAACTCAGGTTCAGACTCCACTTAAACGCCGCAGGCTGAATCGGAAGCATCGGAGAAGCCGGAGCTTACTCTCACTGGAAGCGAACTGGAACCCCTCGATAAATTTTGCTGTAGAGAGGCTAACATTGTTCGACCAAAATTCAATTTCATACAAAGAATCAACGGACAGGAAAACCTAGCTATCCCAGGAAACAGCTGAGTAAACAACTGAGAAAAGAAATCGGGCCATAATGCACGCGACGGATCCCACGCTACTCGAGAGGGAAATACTATGGGCGGCTACACACGGGACGCGTAGAACGTGGACTGTGGTGGACGACTAATATGAAGACAAAGCCGCCAGGTCGCGAGACAATTTAGCAATGCGTTCATCCGTGGCTCTAATACTTCCATCCAGAGTGATATGTTGAGATGAACGCGAAGCCACTAGAAAATTCGAACGGGCTCCCACAGGGACTTTTCCTCATAGGAATTCGAACAAAGCGAGACTAAAGCAAATCGGCATGAACAGCCCGCAAACTGTAAATTAAGGCCTGAACGCGATAGGCCCCTCCTCCTATAGCTAGACCATAGTCAAGAAAAATGGCAATAGGGATACCTTGGCTTCTTCTAGATTTCTGAAGCGGTTTGAGGGAGGCTGACAAGAACCCAAAGGGAAGCGCGCAAAGTAGAAAATACCTAAAAATCCAGGTGCCGAGATCCCAGGTGAACGCAAGGAAATACTGGTGATCAGGGAAAATTACGATAACCGCACTAGAGGTAAAATATGAATAAATAAAAACCCATATCAAAAATATAAGTGGCCATGGACAAGTCTTCGCACTTGAATTTCTGTTTGAAGAAAAAAGTGCAAACGTGCCTAAAATCCAGGATTAACCTTTGTTAGCCGGAGCGGCGCGTCAAACAGAAAGCGGGTAAATGATATTGGAATGCAAAAATTTTTAAAAGGAGGTTGAGGCTGGGAAGCTCATAAACAGCTACGGACAAAAAGAACTGTAAACACGTGCAGAGGCATTGTAGGATTTGTAAAAAAACATAAAAAGCTGGAAGAAGGGAATTTGTAACTAAGACTAAAAACATTCAAAATGAACAGAAAAACTAGCAAAGTATGCCAGAAATAGATAACTGTGAAAAATCTTCCCCAAACTGAAGGCAGAATAGAAATATCAACGGTACACTCAGAGCTCTAAACCGCGCCTAAAACTAGCGGGGTGAACGTCAAAAGAAACTGGTATAATATCGAGACAATCCTGATCCATATTACGGCTTGCCGCCTAAAAAATTCAGTACTAAATTAGAATAGACTGCACCTGATTGTTGTCCTTCATCTAGCCATTTGGGAGTTTGGGATGTTTGGCTTGTCCATCGTCGAGTAACAGGAACGCTTTCCACGGGCAAAACAGGTCCCGACACTGGGTCGTCGAGAAGGCGAAAAACAGGAACGTTTGACATGAGGCTGGGGTTGCATATGTGAAGTTGAGGTGGACGCCGGCGTTCCCACTGGCGAGGATCTGTTTTTGAGTGGTCTTCTTCTTCTTCTTACGGGCCTAGTACGCTACACGGCCGCAAATTCTGCACTGTGGATCCTTTAAAACTGGTTTTCGTTAGCCTTCTTCTTGAACTTACGTGGTTCGTTATACTTTAGTTTCTTAATTTCCTTCATCTGCTGCTCGGCCAAATATTCATTAGCGCGCTTGATTTGACCATCGGTTTCTGTTAACAAAACTTTAAACGAGTCCATTAACTGTTTGTTATTCTCCTCAATGAGATCGGACACTTCGTCTTTGCTGACGGATATAACGCAAGAAAGAGCCGATAAGAACGTTAAGAAAAACCAAGGAGAGGTTGGCTCGTAAGCCTAGATGACGAACACGTGATATACGCAGCCTTATATACCCCCGATATGGCTACCCATGGTGCACCCGGCCTAGTACCCAGGCCCTGTTGTATCTCGTGCCGTCAAAATATTTATTTCTGCCTTCTTCGCGGGCTCATTCGTCAGAAATAACATTTCTTCTATCAGGTGAGGTATAAACTTTAAAATCCATCTTATAAGCCCCTACTTATACCTTCCCCCCACTCCCTGCCAAAAATTTATAGGCCCCTCTACCTGTAAACAAAAAGAACATTCCATTGAAAGCCCCTCGGATATAAGCCCCTTCGCTTTATGTGCCCTCCTAAAGCTCCTAAAGTTGGGTTAGGTTTTGTTCTCATTTTTCATTTTCTTGTTCCCCGTTCCCCGTTTTCCGTTCCTCGTTTTAGTAACATCCTGCCTTAGGGTAGTGCGACCTCGAGGAGACGGCGAACATTTAGACCATTAAGGCTAACTTCGTAAGGGTTAACGAAAGAAAACAACAAAGGTACATCTGCTGGCTGAGGTCGACCGGTATAAAAAAAGGCAGCCGGGCCATCAGCACCTCAATTGTTTCTTAACGTAGCTCAGAGCTGAAAAAAAAAGAAAATACAGCACTTGGACGTGTGTAGACCCCACTGTACTGTGCAAATCACGTCCTTCTCGATCTTCTCAGGTATGTTATGCAGGTTTGTAGGCAACGCTTTTAACAGAGAAGCTAAATCTTTATTGCCTCTTCAAACGGAGGTATTGGTCTGTTTACAATAAAGGTAAGGTACAGTACTTATTTTATTGTAACAAAAAAAACCACCAGAACTAAATAATGAATACAGGGTAGCCCGTGTAGCAGGCGCTTGGAAGTAGTGGGAGCAAGAAAAAACGGGCGCGCGAGAAGGAGACTCACCCCTCGCGTGTCTCCCTCGCGCGCGCCTGTTCTCTCTTTCTCCCACTACTTACAAGCGCCTGCTACGCAGGCTAAATACTGGGGTAAATTATACAAAAATGGGTAATTACAAAAAAATTGGGGCTATATAAGAATGAACGTGTTAAAGTTCCTGTTACTCTATATTGTCATTATTATTATTTTCTTATTTACAAAAATCACTAAATTTGCCTATGACTTTACAGGTTTGCTGTTATCTACTGTTAACAAAAACATTTCTATGGGTCATTAAGATTCGTAAAGTAAATTTTACATCACTAATTCAAAAGCGAGCGAAGAGCTCTTGTGTTACATTAAATCAATTCGATCTGATTTTTTCCTTATACTAAGCACATTCTATCGCCTAAACGTAGAGCTGCGCCCCCGGTCTTTGTATATGAACTTTGTTTAGTATTATAAACCTCTAACGTTAGTTTTGTGGGACAGGAATACACTTATTGTACTGATCACACATTACATGGAAAATGCAACATTCCAGCGAAAATCAAACTGGAGGAAACAGAAAATTACTATGTTATTCAATTGCCAGCGAGCTAAGGGGAGACAACACACCAGAGCCATTTAAGAGTGTTCGATTATTACATATTTAGCAATTATTGAATGAGGCTGAGTAGGATGTAAAGAATTATGCAGATCAAGGAGGATGTTATCCACGAGCGATATATTTTGTATATTTTTGCATTTATTCCGTGCAGTTTTAGTTAGAAATTCAGCTACTTCATCTTCGGATAGCCGTGAACGCCATTTTTTAGTTCACTCGTCAATAACAGCTAGTCGGCCGCGCATGGAAAACGAGGTTCATCGATCGTCTATTTCCCTCGTTTCCAATGAAATGTATACCATCGAATCGATGATATGTTGCTCGCATCTTCCAAATACGGTAAGCACCAGTTGGTCTTTAAGCCAATCAGAAAAGGGCGCATATATTTTGGATGAATAATAAATTAAGGGGTTGCAGTTCAAAATCAGTCCTATCAAGCAGGAGTCTGTTGAAGGTAACTTTATGAGATATCTTTCCCCAGGAAAACTTGTCTGAGTATCTAAAGATCATGGTCTTAAATATAGCAGAGCATGGAAATTATTCCTCCGAGCTCAAATGTTTGACCCATTCAGTAAACCAATTTGGCTTGGCGAGAATGCTAAGCTTCGGGGTATAGGTAGTCACGAGGTCTCATCTACGATTTTTCTCGTTTTCCCAAGAAACAAAGTCAAACTTACTGGAAGTGATTCATTATACAAATTAAAACCACCATTTAGCTACACCTGTATACATTTTTAAACAGGTATAAGTTCACATCCGGCTTCATCAGGATATAAAAGCGAATGTGATCGTCTCAATTAGTGCACAACCTAAGGGTTTAAACTTTTTCATCTAAGTGCGAGTATTGCGCCCTGTTCGCAGTATGACGAAAAATAGAGTCTGGTGTTTGGAAACAATTGGAAAATTTTGTACTGGTAATCACCAATTTTTTGTGTTTGCAACTTTGTTAGCATCTGATCTGAGACACGCGAAATTTTTCGTATAACCAGAAAGTTAACCTCAAGTTAAAGGAAGTGTACTGTTCATGTTCGCGAAATAAGATGAGCCAACGAAGGATAGCCGTCAAAGAAAAAAGGAATCTGTTGTAAATGCTTGATTAGTTCAAGGGATTTTGGTGGCCGGGCCATACTTCATTCTTTTTAAGCAAAAATCCCAACTGATGAATAAAATATTATTACATCCTTTGAAATTTTAAAGGATTCTAGAGATTAAAACGTCTTTGGCTTTATACCTTTCCCCGGCATGAAAAACTTAAACATTAAAGTTTTTTTTTTGACAGTTCTAAAAGTATCAATTAACGGTGTTAACCTGTGCCTAATAGATTTCATAAAATATCTGATATAGAGATATGATATTTTTGAAAGGAAAAAGCTTGTTAGTAATGGTAACAGGACTGAGTGGAGTCCAATTCGGTCTGTAACCATACTCGTGATTAACCAAATCGGATGACCGCGTAGCGGGAGCCCGATTTTTATAGTCAAGAGTATGATTATAGACCAACCTGGACGACACGAAGTTCTGTTACAAATTAATCATAACTTTAACAAAATTTGTGATTTATAAGGCTCTTTTTATAATCAAAACACAAGAAATTCCAAGATTTTTTTTGCTACCAGTAAAAAGAATCCAGTTAAACGCGCACGTGATGGCGCGTACTGTCCAATTACTTAGGAATGATGCGTACAGTCCTATTAAACTGTCCTATTAACGCTAAAATCAGGGCAGTTGATAGCCAATCAGATTTGAGAATTTTGTTATAGTTATGATTTGTGCTGTAACTCAGTTGTTTTGTATAAAATTCCTCAAAGTATTTGTCAAGGCAAAAAGCCGCGTCTTTTAGTTTTTAGTATACAACGACCTTTCCATCAACAAACACAGCGATGTGTCCTTTCATGGTTACCGTAATTCCATCAAAAAAACGTCTACCTTTATTACGCAGCAGAATTCTTCGCACTAGTTTTCCATCCACAGTGTAAAACTCCACTATTATGATCCCATCCTTATCATTGTAACCAGCGATGACAACATGTTCACCTGCAGAGCGAGGTGAAAACAACATTTCGTCTAAATTGACTCCGACGCCAAATTTGAACTTTGCAATCTCCTTTCCCTCCATTGTGAATACATGAACACAGTGGTAATCGCTGAAGGTTCTTTTAGGGTGCATTATCATGATGCTACCATCGCAAGTAGCAGTGCAATCAGCTAAATACTTGTCGTCTTCACTCTTGAAAAACTCAAAACTACGCTCAAACTCACCATTCTGATTGTACACGTGAGCCTCACATTTTGCCAATATTACTAATTTGCTGCCGCTAACTATCAGTCTGTGTGATGAGCGTATTCTCCCGCCTTTCACAGGAAACTTGTAATGAAGGTCAGCGGTTTTGTTTAAAACCTGCACTTCTCTCTCCCATGCTCCTTTATTGTACAGTTCGATCAGTAAATAGATCTTCTCGCTAACGTCTTCAGTGACGAGATCAGCAATTAGAATCTCTATTTTAGCATCATCAGTTTGGGGATTAAAACTAAACTCAAATGTACCATTTTTATCGAAAACATGCACGGTTCTCCCGCCCTTCTCTGCAAACAGAAACTGTCCCACGGTGTTAGTAGCAAAGACAATGCCTGCCATCGTCACATCAAATGACAACCCCGGTGTAATGCGGTAGTGCTCCATGTCAACTTTCTCTGATTTCTCCAACATTTGTAACACTCTTACATCGCGCAGAGGGTCAACTTGATCTTCTCCGATGTTAACATATGGCCACACCAAGACATGTACATCTTTACCAACCGTTCGCATGGCATCGTAGATGGTGCGATTTACCTGACACACGATGGAAATTATCTGCATCCGTTCATCTTTACCAAATTGACCTCTTATGTTTAGGAGACCTTTACTGAGCTCCACTTTAAAGCTGTTCCGTACAGCAGGTAACGAATTGAGTATCTCCAAACACTGTTCGCAATATGGTAAGGCTTTCTGCAAAGTGCTTTTCAAGTCGCCCGCGGTTCTCACTGTCTCAGCTGCTGACTTTAACATTGCCGCCATAACACGATATCGAATGGCTGTGATTCGGTCAAAGGTGCTGAGGGCTTCATTGTTGCAAGCGTGTGTCGCGTTTTCAACAGCTAATCTGAAATTCTCTTGTGCGTCAGAAAGCAGACTTTTCGTTGTTTCATCCAACTCAGTTAGTTGCATGTTTCTTATTCCAGCGGCGACGGCAATTGTCTTCCCAGGGTCAGTGTCTGAGGGCAAAGCCAGTTCGTCAAAGTCCTCTTCTTCATTTCTTTCAGATACTTCCCCAGCTTCCACACTAACATTAGCACCGCGCATTGCAACGACTGCACCATTTAAATTCTTGAGTCCTGTTCCAAAAAAGTCTACAGCTGCCTTAAGATCTTTTTGTGATAATGCATCCAACTTGCCCTTGATATCGTTCAATTCACTTACAATCAGGCCACGAAGTTTCTGATCAGTTACGTCGCCGTCTTTCAACTTCTCCGCCGCTACATCTCTTCCTTTTTTTCACGATCAAGCCAATTGTGCCTTTCAATACCGCTGATATAATTGCAGACATGCTTCTTCCAATCTAAATCAAACTTTCTGTTACTTCTCATGTTTTTAAAAGCTATTTGTGCCAAACAGAGATTGAATTTCATATCACGAGATCTTACCTCATCCATAAGCTCTTTAACTGCTTCATTTGCGTTGACGTGAGAGAATGTGCAGAATGAAGATTGACAGAACGCCAGCAGGTAACAAAGTAAAATGAGTATTTTAAAAATAAACAGTGGGGTCAAGAGCCAAAAATTTAGTCGACAGATGTAGGATTTTTAGAAGATAATTTTGCTCTCTGGGCGGTGTTTACACAACGGCTACATTTGCAAAAATCTTTGTCCACTGAGTAAATTCATTGCAAATTTTGCATATATGTACATCCATCTCAGGGTGGAAGTATTAGTTTGCTTAAAATAAAGGCAAGTTCCTTTACATTACTACCCTGTAACTACGTAGCTAGTGAATACAAATATGATTACACTTCAAGAATTATAGGCTGTAACAAACAAAAAATAACAAGGTGAAAGGTGACTCAGATAAACAGTTATTATAAATTTTCAATGCTTTTGATAATCTGTGATTTAGTGAAAGGAGTTTTTGGCAGGAATATAGCTTATAAAACCAAAACAAAAAAAATATTTTTTGGAGCTTCAGTATGAATAGAAAAAGAGGTAGTTCCGCTGCAAGGTGCAGCTGTAATCAAAAAAATTCTTAAAATCTAAACTATATCTTGGTCGTTTTTATCAAAAATTCGACAGAGTAGGGTTTAAACTGTCACAGTCTTTGTGACCCGCAAAAGGAAGTTTTGTTTCGTGTATAAATACGTTGAGTAAATGTAATTATGATTACTTTATTGCATTAGTCAGTGAGGACGTTTCTGGCCCCAATAACCGAATATCAAATCAATAGCAATGAATCGTAAATACGTACTGTGAAAAGCAGGAAACATATAAACTGTGAGAGTAATGCATCCATTGCCTGGCGTGCGGGGACTCCCAGCGGAGTGACCAGGGGGGTGCTCTGTTCTTCTCGCTTAGGGGTAGAAATTGCAGATTTTGGTCTCACTGAGGGTGTAAAAAAGTTTTTAACTACAAAGGTATCGCTTGAGGCAAGAGAAGATAAGTTCATTCTCTCTTGCTTAAGGTTGCACGCAAAGAAATATCTAAATTATAATTAAATGATTAAAAAAACATACTATCATATTCTCAGTTGGGGCATGGTCCACTTACAGTCTCATTTTGAGGTCCAATATTTAGCCTGAATAACGATCAGAATGCTATTTTTTAAGAGGTTAATTCGAGATAATAATTTCTACGAACATCCCTGTGGCCGTTATCATTCAAGAGTCACTTCCCTTTTTTTTGGAAGAGGGGGTTGGACATCCACTGTCCCGATCTACTAGGCATACTTTCGTTTTAGATATTTTCTACAGAGGTCAACAAACAAAAGCATTGACTGTCCGAGTCACAGCATGAAATGGGGTATCTGAAGTTACACTATTACGGGACTAGCGGGTCGCGGGTAGAGTATGATTTGGAAGTAATTTTTTGTTGCAGGTAAAGTGAGTTGTCACCGGTAAAGCCAGGCTTTTAGTGATTTTAAGATACAGTACAGCCTTTAAACTAGTAGGTTTCACACCTATCTGAAGGCTCATGAATGTGAAAGAAAACTGGAAAATCTTGGTTGTTTTCCCCGTAAACTGAAACTGACCACCGACTCAGTAGACTACGAGCATTCTCTCCTTTTTTATTCTTTATTTTCTCTGCGATACATCAACTTGACACTTGGACTCTTGCCTCCCAGAGGACACGTGGTATGACGTGATTCTGTGGGTGTTAAGAGTTCTGGGTCAGGGCTTAAAATCAGAGTGCGAGGATATTTTTCACCAGAGCTTTCTCTGATTGTTGCGTCATACTGACGAGCCCCAAAAAGGGCGAAACAGCTGTCTATGGCTACAATCCCGCTCTGTTTTGAGTTTTTTCGCTGTCGTGTTGATGTCTTGCAGAGTTAATTTTCACGTAGTACGATCAGCATTGCAGTATTCTGCTTGCAGAATTTAATGTGTCCACAATATTATTTTTGCTGATCAGGTCTTTATAAATCCTACGTTCTTCGGAATATTCGTTTGCGGTCCTTTGCAGTCCTTTGTGGTTAATGTTTCTCCTTTTTTAGTCTTTCGAGTGAAACGCGCGAGACACGTAAATGACCAAGACTCTCGTTTCACGCATCTGGCGTTGTCGCCGCTCGACGCTCGCGCGGACGTACACTGCCCTCACTAAATAAGAAAAAGAGCGACTGCTCGCAGTCTACTAGCCTGTGCCAGGCTCTCAGGTAGTATAGTGTGGACGTATTAAAACGAGCAAAGCGAAAATAAGACGCGCGCTACTTGGCCCGCGCGTTTTTCGCATTTCTTTTTACTGAACGACTTTTCACCACTATCTCGGAGCCTGGAACAGGCTAGCAGTCTACCGACTCAGTTGAAAGGTTCCCCATTTAATAGATAAATTTAGTCACGAGTTTTCGTCCCCCGCAGTCGCCGTCTCTTTTTGTCGTAGGGAGGCTGGGGAGAGGGAAAAATGAAAGCGCATGATTTTTCATGTAATACCCAGCGCGGGCCTCTGCGGAGCAGAGAGGTCACTACAAAATTGGAGGATACTTATAAAAGTAAGTACTATTCTGTCCGTATTGGGAAAAAAAAATATGCATTGAGCTTTTCATCTCGCTGAAAAAAAAACTGTGCTACCTGAGTCAACGACAATTTTTAGCTACTATTTTAAACGCCGATAGTGAACGAAGTGAACGAGCGGCTTTGCTAAAAGTCAGCAGATAAAAAAAATAGATCGTGATCGCGGGTTAAAATTGATACCGAAATTTTATATTATGATAGTTAAAAGAACAACTTATGGAACTGACCAAGCTGAGTAAAATTTTCACTGACTAAACGTAAAAACAATTATAAGAAATTACAAGTATTATGATATGACGTAACGTAGCTACAGTCACTCCACGTTGTTGTCATAAATGATATATAATATTACGTGTTACAAGGTGTGCAAACAAAAACAAGGCAAAAACAAAAGAAAAAATGCAGATTTACAATTGTACAATTCACAATGAGAAAGAGTCTTAAATACGACAATAATGCATATTACTAATAATAGCGGAGCTCCACGCGCGCGCGAAGCGCGCGCGCGTGGGCGGAGCCCCATTGCTAAGTAAATCTACCCATCCCAGAAAATTTGGTAATCACGTGACCGTACACCGACCGCCCGCCGTCCGTCCGCACCACAGGAAAACCAATGTTTACTCTCACACTTTTAGCTAGTTTGGGAGCCCAAGAGAAAACTAATTGCACAGGCTGCACATCAATGTTGTGATCAATTGACAGCTATCAAAACAGGGCATCCGCTGACAAGTATCACCTGACCGTACCGCGGGCTCAAGTGTCGACCCATCGAGGTCGAGTATTTTTTAAAGTTATCCGCTGACAAATTACCACTTTCAAATGATCGCAGGCTCAAGTTTATTTTTTCCAAGGATTCAAATCAAATATGTTGTGTTTATGTCACTATGGCCCCGCACTATTAGGATTTTGATTTCAAACTGACCTCGGAAGCGAAAATTCATCCAGTTTTTTTAAAAGTACAGGCGGGGAAGACCATATCTTACCATGGTCACGCGTTGGTCACGCTCTAGGTCCAATTTTTATACTCTGATTGGTCAAAGTTTGACAGGTGAGTTTATGCGGAAAAATTATGCAGCATCTTGAAAGTAGTTTACTTTGACAGCTGAAGCTGACAGAGTTTTGTGTCAACTTGTCATGTTTTTAACTGTCTTTTTCCTCTGGAGGTACAAAATGAAATACAGCTGCTATCAAGAGTCTTCTGTTATTCATGGCTGGTTTGTTTACTGGGTTTTGGTTGAGAAATGCGTCGCTTGTCAAAATTCGGTAATTCGATTTCGGATGGCATCGTTTTCGTTTTTCACCTTGCTTAATGCGTAAGAGGGTTTAAAAGTCTCAAGCAACTGTGGCCTCCCTTGATAGCTTTCAGGAACTGAATCTCGAATGGTAAGCCTAAGTAATTATTGTATTTGATGTTTGTGTTTCATGAAGTCTTGCACAGTTCACGCTGACAGTTTATGCGGCAAGTTTATGCACGTTTACAGGATTTGAGTCAATCATCTGACCTAGTATCAGGTTTGATATAAGCTTACAGAACTTTAAAAAGCCTTCAGATATATTTGCTCACCACAAATAGAAAGAAAACGTTCCGAAGGATATTTAATTATAAATTTGGCTGTAGAAAGAAAACTTTGAGCGATTTTCTTGCTTCGAGGAGTTCACCTTCGAAAACAGTAAACACCGCGCTGGGAAGCCGGCTAAAACATTTAAACTTAAGCTTTACGCTTAAAGACTCAGGATTTTTAGAGACACTTTAATACTTGTCTTCGTGAATGAAAATTGTTGTCTCTGTAAAGGTTTCACGGAATTTTATCTCTTTTTTTGATTGTTAGTAGTTTCTCTTGCAATTTTAATCGCTTGTCCGTGCCGTTTGTTTTCACCGTTCATGACCATCGCTTGCAGGAGTACGCCTCAAACGCCTTATAAGATTACACATCGTTATAACTAAAACCATTAAATAACAAAACAAATAATAATAAATTCGCTATTATGTTGAAGCGTAACTCTGTTAAAGTTCATTCAAACACTCGATTACACTGACAGCTCGCACTATAGAAACGAGAACCAGCTGGCCGTATGGGTGATTTTGGAAATTTTCTGAAATTTTGGAACGGTTTGGCTCGTCCTGAATATTGACTGAGTGAAAATTGTGAAATACCGCATTCTGTCCGAGCTCTGTATGATAAATAGTACTGTTTCACCTCAAATGTGGTGTATAAAAATTATGCAAGGTTGGTTTAAACACCCCCAGATTTGTTGGCAAGAATTTGTAAAGTAAACCTGTCGAACGCAAAAAAATTTGGCGTGATTTGTTTTCCAAGAATTTGCTTTCGAGGCCTAATCTACTGTGATCTTGAATGTGATCGAAGATGTTTGCTATTTTTTGGGTGTACATATAAGGTTATCAATTTGATGTAAGATGCCTTTCCCTCAAAAGTCACATGAATGTGCCCTCAAGTTAAATGATTTGTGGATTAAAAGTTTATTGTTTGATTTAAATTGTAAATTTATTAAAATTGGAGCTTCGCTTTTGGCCCTGGCTAAATCTATATATTAGCTACAATGCCCACAGGACATTGCAAGTGCAATTCTGTACTTGCAACTATATACCGTAAAATTCCGAAAATAAGTCCTGGGGCTTATATTTTTCAAAGGCCATTTTTGAGGGGCTTATTTTTGGAAGGCCTTATCTATGGAGCTGAAATTTGCGTTTCAAAATCGATTCGGCTAGGCAGGAAATTTACCATTTTTGCTTTGTTTTACTTTGTATTTGAGGGCAATTTCCAAGTAGAAGCCCCCGGTGGCCATATATCTGGAGGGGCGATTTTAGAGGGGCTCATGCAAGAAGGGACTTATCTAGGGAATTTTACGGTATATATGACAGAGAGTGTCGTATTTTACCATCACTCCTAAGACAAAGATGTTTTAAGCACATCCATTAAATCATGCACAAATTACTGCTGGGAAACTATAGGGTGACATTGATCAGTTGAATGAAATGTCTCCAGGGTGATCTTCTTCAAAAGATAGCTCGATAAGTCAGTTTTGAGGTTTTCCCACAACCAAGAGAGAGTGAGCTTATTCTCTCTTGCCTCAACTTATCTTGAATTTTAGAACGATTGATAACTGATCGTCCTCTCCTAAAAGGTATCTACAATAAGTTAGTATGTAAATCTAATCCTTCTAATTTCAGATAACAAGGAAACGCCAATTCGACCTTGTAAGAGTAAAAGTACTAAACCTTTATTTCATTCAAACCAGTAGATTATTCAAAACTTGTCAATTACAAAATTTTTTATAGGCCATAAAGAATTCAACGCACTATAGTTCCTGTCACTCTATATTGTCATTAATTATTTCTTTAAAAACAAAATCGTGATCTGCAAGATTTTACCAGGTCTATTTCGTCAGCGGGATAAAAACCTTAGGCTCAAGTTATGAGGTGTACGGAGGGCTGAGAAAGTACTCTTTACCACAACAAAAAACACGTTCTTACAGTTTGTGTTGGAACTATGAAGAAATCATTCTCTCATTTTTCCTTAGTTCACCTAACATGGGCAGTTTCTCAGAAACTTTCACTGATCCGATTTCGAGGGCTTATAACCGGATGTACGCTTTTGTTTATAGGTAGATGCGTCTATAACTGGGGGCCGGGCTAAAAATGATGCCCGAGTTTAAGTTTATGGTAGCTCTGCAACGAAATTCAAAGTAGATGTTGAAAATGGCGCTGACAAGTGCGCAGTTCACGTCAAAAACGTTTAGTAAATTTCAGAAGAGCATATTTTAAGATAATGAAAAGACTAAATTAAGGTGATGCTACAGTTACACGGGACGATTCGCGACGAAGATTTTTAGCGCTACCACAGCGTTGCAATGTTGGAACAATGTTGTAACCATTCCAAAGGATGTCGCAAAAATGATGCAACTCCGTGTTTCGCTACAAATCGTAGTTGGGAAACGTCTTGTGTAATATCACCTTTAGAGGCAAGAAAAGGGGGCACACGGCCTAACAAGTGAATGCCTAAAGCATGCGCACAAACATAACACCTGGGCAGTAGCAGCCATGAACAGCTGTTTTGCTCTTATTAGGGATCAGCAGTGCATAAACCAACAAAACCGTATATCATCAGCCATGGGTTGGTGTATGTGCCGTAACTTACTCTCTTATAAGAACTAATGTCTTCAAAACAATGCCTTCTTGGCTTTGGGCGTGGTCAAGTTCCATAGCTCTTGGTACTTGGAGATCAAAAACGTTTCCAGACTTAAAACATGACGTTTTGGTTTTATTTTATTATCATTATCATTATTGACGTAGAAATGAACGGTGTTCTTCTTGGCACCATTTTTAGCGCAAGTTTAATTTTCTTAAAAAACATGAGGTGCATTCTGGGAGATGTGCAAGTGGCGTATGCAATGTTATTATGTGCGTTCTGGTATCAAAAGGACATAAAGATCGTAGTTGTGCCTGCAGCTTTATGAGCCCACTTCGTAGGAAAAAAAAAAGCAAGTCAATGCGAACAAAATTAACTGATTCTGAAAAAATTAGTAGAACAATTCCGTTTATGATTAAGATTTTTTAAAATACTCTTCAGATTTCAAGTCACAAAGAAACTCCTGTTTTATTGATAATAAAATGTACTGGAGGTTTAAAAAAAATGCAAAACTGAACAAATTAAAGGCAACCTCTTTTGTTCTGTAAGTGAACTATCATGACCGGCATTTTCTTTTTACTCATTTTTGAAAATTTAACATAATTATAAAAGAAAATAAAATTTCAAGAATGCCAGCTAATTACGTTTTTTTTTAATTTTAATTTACCTACGGCTTCTCTAAAAATCGGCAATCTAAAACTGTATATGACAGGATTAACGAGAGAATTGGCCGGGTGTAATACTGTAGAAGTGTAGATAACAGGTATTTGCATGGACACATCTATGGCATAAGCTGTGAACAGAAAAAATTACGGTGCTTGGAAGCCAAAAACCAAGAGATACAGCTATCATAATAAACAGAGTCCTGGAAAGTTTAGTGCTATATTTCTCATCATTAGGTCTGTTTTCACTGTGATTTTTAACCATTGTAAGATCCAGTCGACAAGTATTAACCTTTCTTCTGACTAACAAATAAGTCACACATATAGTCAGCAAACATGAAGCTAAAATACAGCAATAGACTACTATCCAATGGATAAAATCCACTGTTCCATTTACAGCAAGCAAAGTGAATGACCCACAGTTATTCCTGAAAACCATGCAAAAATTATACTGTGGATGTAAGCTCGAGTGCTTATCACTCGATGTCGAAATGGGCAAATCAATGCAAACGTTCGTTCCAAGGAAACGAGGCAGACGACAGAAGTGGCAGCGAACATGGCTTGAAATGCGGTTGAAACATTCCCGTAGTATTCTTGGCCAAATCGCTGTGGTATTCCGACTGTTCCGATCGCTACTGGTTCTGTGAATCCGATGAGCAAATCTGCTACAGCCAAGTTAATTAACAAAAACGAAGTGCGTTTTAGCTTGTTTCGATGAGACCAGAAAATGTATACAGTGAAGGTGTTGGCAGTTAGAATGAGAAGTGATTCAAATGCGGCAATACTGCATATTACGATAGCTGCAGTGCTAGCCATCTCACTTAATCATTGTACACGTTATAACTCAATCTTTCCCTAATTTTTTGTCGCATTCTCTTGCTTGTTCAGTCTTAATACCTGTCCCAGGCTTTAATGCGGCCAAATAAACAAACGCAACCCTCACCTGAAAAGCAGGTGTCGGTTATCCTGATTGCAACGGCCTCCAAGCAATTTACAATCCAAACCGGTATTATCAGAAAGAGAATTACAGCTACCTGCTCAAATGCCACGATATCTTCGAATCTTTTATCATGATATTCACCGGCCTAGCTCGGCCTCTAAAATCACAAAACACGAAAATGTCCTTTTAGCTCCGTCATCAATCTGTTATTTGCTTCAAAACAAAAGCTTTCGTTAAAAAAACTGACTGCTCCTTGTAAAAACTGCCGACTAGAAATAGGGAAAATTTATGTATCATCACCTGCGCCCGATACTTATCAAGAATGAGCTAAGAGAGCAAATCCCTGTACCCCATGATAATTATTTGAAATCTATTTAAAGTTCGCGCGCGTACGGCGGCGGTTACTTTTGCCTGCTATTTCCGTGACCCGCGCAGTCTACTTTCACGTGAACGCGACATGTTTCGCCACCAAACAGCAGTTATCGCAATTAAATTCATTGCACGTTTTCTACAAATTATGCGACAAGTAACATCAGGCAGCCGGGCCATCAGCACCTCAATTGTTTCTTAACGTAGCTCACAGCTGAAAAAAAAGAAAATACAGCACTTGGACGTGTGTGGACCCCACTGTACTGTGCAAATCACACCCTTCTCGATCTTCTCAGGTATGTTATTCAGGTTTGCAGGCAACGCTTTTAACAGAGAAACTAAATCTTTATTGCCTCTTCAAACGGAGGTATTGGTCTGTTTACAATAAAGGTACGGTACAGTACTTATTTTATTGCAACAAAAAAACCACCAGAACTAAATAATGAATACAGGGTAGCCCGTGTAGCAGGCGCTTGGAAGTAGTGGGCGCAAGAAAAAACGGGCGCGCGAGAAGGAGACTCACCCCTCGCGTGTCTCCCTCGCGCGCGCCTGTTCTCTCTTTCTCCCACTACTTACAAGCGCCTGCTACGCAGGCTAAATACAGGGGTAAATTATACAAAAATGGGTAATTACAAAAAAATTGGGGCTATATAAGAATGAACGCGTTAAAGTTTCTGTTACTCTGTATTGTCGTTATTATTATTTTCTTATTTACAAAAATCACTAAATTTTCCTATGACTTTACAGGTTTGCTGTTATCTACTGTTAACAAAAACATTTCTATGGGTCATTAAGATTCGTAAAGTAAATTTTACATCACTAATTCAAAAGCGAGCGAAGAGCTCTTGTCTTACATTAAATCAATTCTGATCAATTCCGATCTGATTTTTTCCTTATACTAAGCACATTCTATCGCCTAAACGTATAGCTGCGCCCCCGTTCTTTGTATATGAACTTTGTTTAGTATTATAAACCTCTAACGTTAGTTTTGTGGGAAAGGAATACACTTATTGTACTGATCACACATTACATGGAAAATGCAATATTACAGCGAAAATCAAACTGGAGGAAACAGAAAATTACTTTGTTATTCAATTGCCAGCGAGCTAAGGCGAGACAACACACCAGAGCCATTTAAGAGTGTTGGATTATTACATATTTAGCAATTATTGAATGAGGCTAAGTAGAATGTAAAGAATTATGCAGATCAAGGAGGATGTTATCCACGAGCGATATATTTTGTATATTTTTGCATTTATTCCGTGAAGTTTTAGTTAGAAATTCAGCTACTTCATCTTCGGATAGCCGTGAACGCCATTTTTTAGTTCACTCGTCAATAACAGCTAGTCGGCCGCGCATGGAAAACGAGGTTGATCGATTGTCTAGTTCCCTCGTTTCCAATGAAATGTATACCATCGAATCGATGATATGTTGCTCGCATCTTCAAAATACGGTAAACACCCGTTGGCCTTTAAGCCAATCAGAAAAGGGCGCATATATTTTGGATGAATAATAAATTAAGGGGTTGCAGTTCAAAATCAGTCCTATCAAGCAGGAGTCTGTTGAAGGTAACTTTATGAGATATCTTTCCCCAGGAAAACTTGTCTGAGTATCTAAAGATCATGGTCTTAAATATAGCAGAGCATGGAAATTATTCCTCCGAGCTCAAATGTTTGACCCATTCAGTAGACCAATTTGGCTTGGCGAGAATGCTAAGCCGCAGTGTTTCGGTAGTGACGAGGTCTCATCCACGATTTTTCTCGTTTTCCAAAGAAACAAAGTCAAACTTACTGGAAGTGATTCATTAACAAATTAAAACCAACATTTAGCTACAGCTGTATATATTTTTTAACAGGTATAAGTTCACATCCGGCTTCAGCCCGATATAAAAGCGAATGTGCTCATCGCAATTAGTGCACAACCTAAGGGCTTAAACTTTTTCATCTAAGTGCGAGTATTGGGCCCTGTTCGCAGTATGACGAAAAATAGAGTTTGGCGTTTGGAAACAATTGGAAAATTTTGTACCGGTAATCACCAATTTTTTGTGTTTGCAACTTTGTTAGCATCTGATCTGAAACACGCGAAATTTTTAGTATAGCCAGAAAGTTAACCTCACGTTAAAGGAAGTGTACTGTTCATGTTCGCGAAATAAGATGAGCATGGGAAGGATAGCCGTCAAGGAAAAAACGAATCTGTTGTAAATGCTTGATTAGTTCAACGGATTTTGGTGGCCGGGCCATACTCCATTCTTTTTAAGCAAAAATCCCGACTGATGAATAAAATATTATTACATCGTTTGAAATTTTAAAGGATTCTAGAGATTAAAACGTCTTTGGCTTTATAATTTTCCCCGGCATGAAAAACTTATTACAACGTTAAAGTTTTTTTTTGACAGTTCCAAAAGTATCAATTAACAGTGTTAACCTGTGCCTAATAGATTTCATAAAATATATAGAGATATGATATTTTTGAAAAGAAAAAGCTTGTTAGTAATGGTAACAGGACTGAGTGGAGTCCAGCTCGGTCTGTAATCATACTCGTGATTAACCAAATCGGATGACCGCGTAACGGGAGCCCGATTTGTATAATCAAGAGTATGATTATAGACCGAATTAAACGACACGAAGTTCTGTTACAAATTAATCATAACTTTAACAAAATTTTTTATTTATAAGGCTCTTTGTATAATCAAAAAACAAGAAATTCTAAGATTTTTTTTTGCTACCAGTAAAAAAAATCCAGTTAAGCGCGCGGGTGATGGCGCGTACTGTCCAATTACTTAGGAATGATGCGTACTGTCCTATTAACGCTAAAATCAGGGCAGTTGATAGTCAATCAGATTTGAGAATTTTGTTATAGTTATGATTTGTGCTGTAACTCAGTTGTTTTGTATGAAATTCCTCACAATATTTGTCCAGGCAAAAAGCCGCGTCTTTTAGTTTTTGTATACAACGGCCTTTCCACCAAAAAACACAGCGATGTGTCCTTCCATGGTCACCGTAATTCCATCAAAAAGAAATCTACTTTTATTACGCAGCAGAACTCTTCGCACTAGTTTTCCATCCACAGTGTATAACTCCACTGTTATGATCCCATCCTCTCTATTGTAACCAGCGATGACAACATGTTCACCTGCAGAGCGAGGTGAAAAGCGCATGAAGGCTAAATCTAATCCGACGCCAGATCTGAATCTTGCAATCTCCTTTCCCTCCATTGTGAATACATGAACACAGTGGTAATCGCTGTAGTCTCTTTTACGGTGAGTTATCATGATGCGACCATCGTAAGTAGCAGTGCAATCAAATAAATACTTGTCGCGTCCACTCTTGAAAACCTCAAAACTACGATCAAACTCACCATTCTGATCGTAAACGTCAGCCTCCCTTGATCCCAATATTACTAGTTTGCTGCCGCTAACTACCAGTCTACTCTCGCGTGTCACAGGAAACTTGTACTGAAGGTCACCGGTTTTGTTTAAAACCTGCACTTCACTTGACTCCCATCGTTCTTCATTGTACAGTCCGATCAGTAAATAGATCTTCTCGCTAACGTCTTCAGTGACGAGATCACGAATTTGAATCTTAGTTTTAGCATCATCAGTTTGGGGCCTAAACCTAAACTGAAACATACCATTTTTATCGAAAACATGCACGGTTTCCCCGCGCTCTCCTGCAATCAGAAACTGTCCCACGGTGTTAGTAGCACAGTGGATGCCTGGCATATCAAACGACAACCCCGGTGTAATGCGGTAGTGCTCCATGTCAACTTTCTCTGATTTCTCCAACACTTGTAACACTCTTACATCGCGAAGAGGGTCAACTTTATCTTCTCCGGTGTCAACATATGGCCACGCCAAGACATGTACGTCTTTACCAACCGTTCGCATGACATCGTAGATGGTGCGATTTACCTGACATACAGTGGAAATTATTTGCATCCGTTCATCTTTACCAAACTGACCTCTTATGTTTAGGAGACCTTTACTGAGCTCCACTTTATAGCTGTTTTGAACAGCAGGTAACGAATTGAGTTTCTTCAGGCACTGTTCGCACTCTGGTAATGCTTTCTGCAAAGTACTTGTCAAGTCACCAGTGGTTCTCACTGTCTCAGCTGCTGACTTTAACATAGCCGCCATAACACGATATCGAATGGCTGTGATTCGGTCAAAAGTGCTGAGGGCTTCATTGTTACAGGCGTGTGTCGCGTCTTCAACAGCTAATCTGAATTTCTCTAGTGCGTCAGAAAGCAGACTTTTCGTTGTTTCATCCAACTCAGTTAGTTGCATGTTTCTTATTCCATCTGCAAGGACTAATGTCTTTTCAGGGTCAGTGTCCGAGGGCAAAGTTACTTGTTTAAAGTCACCTTCTTCATTTCTTTCAGATACCTTCGCTGCTCCCAAACTAACATTAGCACTGCGCATTGTATCGACTGCCTTGTATAGACATCCGAGTCCTGTTTCAAAGAAGTCTATAGCTGCATTAAGATCCTTTTGTGATAAAGCATCCAACTTGTAGTGGATCTCTTTCAAATCACGCACGATGAGGCTGCGAAATTTCTGATCAGCCACGTCACCTTCTTTCAGCCTCTCCGCTGCTACATCTCTTCCTTTATCCACGATCAAGCCGATGGTGGCTTTAAATACAGCTGATATAATTGCAGACATGCTTCTTATTACTTCAGAATGAATATTCTTAAATCAAATGTTCTGCTACTTCTCGTGTTTTTACCCAGTTTGTATTTTTAAAACAAAACAAAGATCCAGTTTCAGATCACGAGATCTTACTTCAAATCAATGTGTCAGCTGACGTAAGAAACGCCCGCAGGAAAAACAGTAAAATGGAAATCCCAACAGTAATAGATGGTTTTATTGTAAAGTCAAAGCAAAGAGGTTTTACGAATTCTTATAAACAAAAAATAAATCTTTGAACAATTTTCCAGCCCCATAGCATGTTTCATTTCGGAAATACAGCAATCTGAATTTCCGAGTTTTCACAGTGCGTCACACCAAAAGAGGAATGCTGTCTCGCTGAAATAAAATCTCTCTTTCTGATTGAGCAGTTTAACCTTTTCAAGTATTAGAAGGTGTGTTTATGTGCACGTATGCAAGCTCTCGAGTGAAAAGAAAGAGCTTTTATCATTTTATAGAAAAAGTGAACTCCGGATATTTTTGTTGATTTCCGGCAGCCATTTTACAAAAACTGAACATCAATGGCGTCTCCATACAAAGCTCTACAAAATGTGCGTGAAACGTTTTTGCAAATAACTCAGGAACTGTGGGCCACAAAGACCTGAGACTTGGACAAGTTGATTAGATATAAGTCTTTAATAACATTTCATTTTCTTGGCTTCTTCCAAGGACGGTTTCCAATTTATTTTTTGCGTTTGTTTATTGTTCGTTAACGATTAACATTCAACGGTAACTATGTACTGTGATCAAGTTCTATGTTGTTACGGAAGCTAAGGAAGCTGTGCTGTACTTTGTGCAAGACTTTTAGGTGAACTTTGATCGTGGATGACAGTCATAGGAAGGACGGAATCCAATACCGTACTATTGTCAATTCAGTCTGGTGTCCGCTTGAGCTAACAATAGAAATTGGCCAAACACAATTCATTTTAGTGTCCGCTGAATAGGTGTTCGTTATAAAGAGAAGTATAAGACGTTAATTTCGGGACGCGGCTAAGTGCCCGCTTAATAGAGGGTGTCCGCTAATTGGGAGTGCGCTTAATAGAGGTTTTACTGTACTGACTCAAAAGCAGGACTCACAAATCGTGATCCATTGCCGGGGGAGTTGCCATGAGAGTGACGGGGAGGCTCTCATAGTGGTAAAAATTGCAGATTTTGGTCTCACTCAGCGTGTTCAGGACGGAAAGCCAATATTTTTGTCCGTAAAGGTATCGCTTAAGAAAGGAGAAGATAAGTTGATCCTCTATTGATTACGCTTGTAAGCAAAAAATTATCTAAATTATAATATTTAGAAAAAAAATGCTCTCAGTTGGAGCATGGTCCCCATGTGGAGTCCATGTAATCCTGAGTCACGTTCAGAATGGTCTTTAGGAATTCAATTCAATTTTTTAGGCGAAACATCCTTGATCAGATTTAAGATACGAGTCGCGGCATAGATTGGGGTGGTATTTGTGCTTATTACGGGACTGGTGGGTAAAATATAAGATTGTCGCTGATAATAAAAGGAATAGCTACCAATTCAATGACTATTTTCAGCGACTTTTCTCGATAAACATTTAGTCTACTAACTTTTATTTTTCTATCATTGTAATTTTAAGATACGACATCATTTTTAACGCATCAGGTTACCAGACTAAGACTACCAGTTCCTTTTCGAAAGTGGTCATGGCGATTTTAAGGGTCTTGCCACCATTGGTGACCGAGCCTTCAGTTATGATAGATGTAATATATTCCCTCGATAAAAGGCAAAGAGGACGTTCAAGCTAAATTTACGTTAAAAGTTATGGAATGACCTAGGGTCACCTGTTATTAACTTTTAATGTATTCAGTTACAAAATGTTTATGTACTTTAGGTGACTCGACCCAGTATTTTTGTAGGTACACCCTCCATCTATGAATTCTTTTCGACTTAAATTTACCTTATTGTAATACCATTGTAACAACCCGATCCCTACCCTCCCCTCCCCCGGCTTTTGCACGGTCTCTTCTCGCGTTCGCGCGTCTACATGTACCTCTCACACGATATGCTTGCTTGCAGGCCGAAGCAGTTTACTGTTGGACCTGAAGATAGCTATAATCCTGAACCTAGACGCTCGGGGCGTGTTGCAACCATCGCTGATTTTGGTAGTTCTTATTATTCTAAAGTTGTTGTTTTATTGAACACTCAGATTTAACTGAAAAAACCAATCTGATTTTGAACGCCTAGAGACATGAACACGAATGATGTTGTGATTGTCTTGTTTTCCCTAACACATCATACAACAGTTGCTGACGGGTACTTATATATAGTGAGGGTTAATACACTGATCGGTTGAATGAGATATCGCGCTTTTTCAGTAAGTGTCTTCTTCAAAAGATATTTCTATGAATCGACCACCACTTTGGGGGGTTTTCCCACTGGCCTTATCTTGAAGATTACACCGTTTCTTAACCGCCCTTTCTCTCCCAAAGGCGTTTGGTAATTACAAAATCTAAACTTTTTATTTCAGAATGAAGGAAACGCCAATCCTTGTAACAGTAAAAGTAAATCTTTATTGCGTTTGTACTGTTTAATTACAAAAACTGCTTAAGGCTATGAAGGTAATCTATATTATTGTCATTAAATAATTCTTTCTTTTAAAAAATCAAGATCCTGCTAATTATAATTTTACAGGTATTGCTGTTATCAGCTGTTAACAAATACACCCTTTTTCGAGAGGATCATCAAGATTCATAAAGTTGAAATCAGTAAATCAAATGCGAACAAACAGCACAGGGCGCAGAGGAGTTATTTGTGCTTACTTGAACGCGTGACGAACCCCTAAGAACGTCTGCGTAGGAGGCTATGTTAGGGTGTTACTAAACAGAGTAACGCAGTAACGAGTAACGGAGTAACGAGAAAACGAGTAACGGGATAAAAATTCAAGAGGTTAAAAAGAAAATAAGAAAATAACTCCTAATGGACGAAAAACCGTAAAAATGGTTGTAATTTCGTAATAATGACCTTTACCAATCTCGAAGAATATGTGTATTCCAAAAACGACGTCAACCTCCCCCACCCCTCCCTCCAGCAAAGTCGAAGGTATTTTCACGCCGAAAAGTTACCTAATCCCCGAGGAGCAACCATAAGAGGAAGGCAAGCTACAGATTTTCTTTCTTACTGCCAAAATTATTTCATTTCTTATTAGAAATAACTCTGTCAGGTAAATCAAAATAATTAGAACCTTGTTGGGTCCTTATTACGGTTATCAGGTAACCAAGTACTCGATTGAATTGCCAAGGCTTAGAAACGGTCTTCTCGCTTATTACTCCCAGGGTTACAACCTTTCCTGCTCAACTTTAAATGTCTCTTAACTCCTCGAAAATTCGGGATTCGACTTACTAATACTACCTTCCAAAAGTTAATTAAAGTGAATTTTTCCACCGTTTTAAAAGGCATTATAAATCATGTTTAAAAATAACCTACCGATGTAAAGACTCTGAAATTTGAATTAAGGCGGCAAAATAGAAATGCAGATCGAGACTAGTTTTTAGATAGATTGTCGATTAAAGTAAAGCTGAAGTAAAGAAAAATTCAAAATGACTGGTTTGTTCGAAGTTGCGTTTAACATCAATCAATTCAGAATAACTGAATCATAGTTACTATCAGGGCAAGAAATTAACTCTTCTTTGGTAGGATCCACTTGGCTACTTTAATATTTCAAAGTGGTGGTTACTGCGTTACTCTGTTTAGTGACACCCGCTGTGTTTACTGTGTAATCGAGTAACAATTTGTCCGATCAAACCGTCGTGTGATCGTGTTACAAACCTGGTGAAATCAGTATTACACAATGCTCGGTGAGAACGAAGGTCGTCCGAAGGGTGGCCCATTTGGAAAGCGAAGCTTTCCGAGACGCTGTTATTCGTCCGCAATCATTTCCTTCAACGGTTTTCCGGGTCATTGTATAATGTTTTGCCGGGTTTGTAATACAATCGCATGTGACGTTTTGCTCGATACTTGAGTAAAAAAAAAAGGCGATTACGGTATCAACAGTAAAAATTTAACTATGACCAAGGTCAAAAATACTGCACCCTGAGCTGCACCCAGACAGTCTCAGGGATTCTGGATTCCACGCCGTGGATTCGGGATTCCAATTACTGGATTCCAGATCTTTTTCAGTGGAACTTGGATTCCGGGTTCCTACGGCTATATTCTGGGTTCCAAAGTCCAGGATTCTGGATTCCACAAGCAAAAATTTCCAAGATTCCGGATTCAACAGGCAAAAATTTTCTGGTTTCCGAAATTCGGATTCCCTTACTTGGGTCGATTCCTCTACACGTAAACTACTGCTGCGCTGCTGTGTTAATACTTTCCACTTTGTATATGAAATTTTTATTGTATATGTACTTAAAATTTCTTAAGAAAGAAAAGCACGGATTGTACTGATTACCCATCAAATAACTGTTCAACTGATAGCAGAACGAAAAACCAACCTGAATTTTACTTGTCAATTCCTTCCGTCTTTGAACCTCTATAATATTGGGTTAATAATAATATTGAAAAGACCAAATCAATGTAAACGCTCGTTCCAACGAAATAAGAACGAGGCAGACCACAATTGCAAATTTAAAGTGGTCACGCATATAGCTTGAAATGCTGCAGACTCATTCCGTAGTATTCGTGGCCAAATCGCTGTGGTATTCCAACTGTTCCGATCGTTGCTGGTTCTGCGAAGCCGATGAGCAGATCCGCTGCAGCCAAGTTAATTAGAAAATACGAAGTGCGTTTTAGCTTATTTCGATGAGACGAGTGGCTCGAATGCGGCACGACAGCTGTATTAGTCTTGGCCATCGCAGAGTTCTTTGTAGGATATTTTATATCCATGTTATGACTCAACCTTTCGCTGATTTTCTCTATTTTCTTGTTTGTTCATTCTTCCCAGGATTCATGAGGCTTTAGTGCTGCCTTTTTTCCAATTTGATTGGTCCGTTATCCTCTCTACACGTTCCAAATATGGTCCTTGCGAAAATGAATATTTACCAACATCAATTTCACGTTTCAATCTTTTAGAGTTTCTTTCTACTCTGATCATTGTTTCATAACGGTCTGTAAGGAGAGATTCTTTCAATACTGTCAGGTCAACAATATCACCTTTACTAAACATTATCTTGCCATGTCTGATGCGACAACGATAGCGATTTTGATCATTCTTCTTGTCCTGTCTGGATTCATTATCATCGCCAATACCTTTACTGTATTTGTTTTCTGGATTCATCGCATTAAATTAAAGCGGACTTTTCTTCTTGTTATTAACTTGACCGTTGCTGACCTTCTTGTGGGGATTGCACAACTAGTATCCCCTATCATATGTAAAAGTGATTATGTTTGGATTTCAACATCATTTTTGGCCGTGGTTTCGGGTTCATCTGTGTTTTTTCTCGTACTAATTTCTCTGGAACGAGCCTTCGCTTTGATCTGGCCGCTTCGGCATCGTGTAACAAGCATTACAGTGTGGTTATCGTTTGGTTCGCTGGGATAGCAATTGGTGCTTTTAGTTGGCTAACCGTGTATGGGATTTTTGTTGTAACCAATTTTGTTATCGCCTACTCGGTCGTCATTTTTTTGTCGTTATTTATCATTTGCTTGAGTTATCTGTCAATCCGGAAAAAACTTTACAGCCCTAATCCTGCTATCGATAAAGCAGACTCCAGAAAACGCCGGGAACAAAACATAAAACTCTCCAAGACTATCTTTTTTGTGATAGGCGCGTCCATTGCTTTTTGGGCACCAAGCATGACATTGTACATAATCAAAACTCTCGTACCAAATTTGTTTCCAAGGTTTGTTACTTTCATTTTATTTATGTTGCATGCGACAAATTCTCTTGTAAATCCAATGATTTATAGCTTTAGAATGGTGGTCTTCAAGAAGACTTTGAAACAACTCGGAAATAAGTTGAAGATTCACAAGAGATCGAAAAAATACACATTGTAGTGATCACGCTTTGTAATCTGAGCTCGACACTTGCAAAATGGGCCAGGTTCAGGTCGAACTTTTCATGAGCCGATCCCAATACACAGCGCCGTAGCTAGTATGAGGCCAACCGAGGCACTCGCCTCGGTAAAATTTTGACGAATTTCGCCGATCATTTTTATTTTACATAAGCGATCATCGGAGCCTCTCAGAAAAGATTTCGTGGCCAAAATATAACAGTTAAAAAATATGTATATATAACCAAAATTTTCGCCGTATTAATACTGAAAACGCAGAAAACGCTGCAAATCGCATTTCCGAGAGACTAAAGTTCAAAATTTCTCGGGGGGGGCATGCCCCCGAACCCCCCTAGCAACTCCCGCCTGCCTCAGTTGGCCGTTTGGTCTGGCTACGGCACTGATACATTGCATTAACTACATGAAAAGTTCGGCGTCTGAATCAATTAGGAACGCCTATTTCAATATGACACAGCTCAGTGGTTCTTTTCCTCAAGCCCAGTCAGAAATTTCGCCTTTGGAGCGACTTTGGAACGGCTTTAATTCACAAGCTGAACTTTTCATGTACCGAACCTCATGTATAAATTATTATACCTTATTTTGTAAGCAGTTTGACCGAAATAAGCATTTTTCGCCTTTTGATGAACTTTTTATAGTTCAGCCGTAATGAAGATCGGCGCCTGACTCAATATAGCCGGTGTAAATAATTTGGGTCGGCCTTATTTCGAATTATAGAAAAGTTCGGCGTATGAACCGGGTTTAAAAGGAGGCGACGGGATTTTCTTCAGTCCATTTTCAATATAAAAGCAGAGATGAATCCTAAAGCATATTTAAGTTTTCTCGAATTTTTTTTTAAGCGCCCATTTTTTTCTTTTCTCTTTGTTAACCGCTTAAGATTTTTCGTCTAAAATTTGACGGTCAACATTTTGCTTGGCAGTGCCTCCGCCGGATTTAGACTTCTTTTAATATTATTTTTGGGGTGATTCTTGGATAAGAATTTATCAGAGATTGACTCATACCTTTTAGAAAAATAATAGCAGTAGGATTTAAGCCGAAGTAAAAGGCTATAATTGTTTAAACGAAATAAAAAGAAAAATATCTACCTATATAACGTTAAACAAAATTTTAAATGACCAAGAATGATGGGCAATAAAACAGAACCGTCTTTTAATTCCTTGTCATCTGTCTTTTTACAATAATTTTATATTAAGCGTTTTATTTAGAAAGCGGAAAAAGGTTTAAAAAAAAGTTCCCCTTTTCTGTTAAAAATATTATGTGAACAAACTATGGTTAAAATATAAAATAAATAAAATCTGCGAATATGTCACGGTAAAAAAATATTATTAAACTGACGGGTTGATAAATAATGAGAAGACATTAACGAAAAAATCCATTAGGAAATTGAGTAATTTTAATTTTCAGTGGACAAAACCTTGTTCCAGAAAATTTTAAGCCATTATTAGTATTCTTTTTTACGCTTTTCAAGGGCTATAGATGTAATTAGTTATATCTGTAATAATAATTATAATAATATTTATTTACTTATATAGCACTATGTCCATAAAACAATAATGCCCTATAGTGCTTCACAGCGATAAAAAACCTTCCCTTACATTATAAAAAATGGCTCACAAATAGACTCTAACTAAAATTAATATTAAAAGGCTGCAAAACAAAATTTACAATCAATGTTATTAAATTTGACTAAAACCTAGAGATAGAAGAGGCTAGAAAAAATATATATATAAACAACTATTTAAAAAATAAACAAAAAGAATTAAATCTAAAACTACAACCTAGAGCTAAAAAACGGCTGAAAACAGCAAAAATATACATCTTTTTTAAAATAACAAAAACTTAAATTTTCTATCTGAAAGTACTGAAACAGAACGTAGATGCTTTAATAAGCGCGAGCTGCCTAAAGTAAAAAAGAAGACCTTATTTCGCGTGGCAGAGAATTCCATAAAAAAGGAGAAGCGCATGAAAACACCCTAAAACCATATAGGTACGCAAGTTGAATTAAGTTGGTTGAATCAACTGCCGACTTTGCGCAGACCGGAGATTACGTTCAGGTACATAGATTTCAGTGAGATCGGAGACATAGTTAGGAGCAAAATCATTTAGCGCTTTGTACATGTATGTTAATAATAGTAATCATGACTATAACAAAATTGTCAAATCTGATTGGCTATCAACTGCCCCGATTTTAGCCTTAATTGGACAGTTTAATTGGACAGTAAGCGTCATGCCTAAGTAATTGGATAGTACACGCCATCACGTGGGCGCTTAAATGGCTTTTTTTTTTCCACTGGTAGCAAAAATCTTGGAATTTCCTTTGTCTTGATTTTAAAAAGAGCTTTATATATCACAAATTTTGTTAAAGTTATGATTAATTGGTAACAGAACCTCGTGTCGTCCAATTCGGTTTTTAATCATACTCATGATTAAACAAATCGGACTCCCACCACACGGTCGTCAAATTTTGTTAATCATATGATCGTATGATTACAAACCGAATTGGACTCCAGTCAGTCCTGTTACCATTACTAATAACACCAAGACAATTTCTAACGGGAACCTGAGAAAATAACTCTCAAGTTTCACAGGAACTAAGAGAACACAACAGAATAAACATCGCAAAAAAATAAAAAAATCTCCAAGACTCTATTTATCATGATAGGTGCATCTGTTGCTTTGTGGGTTCCTAGCGTTACATGGTACAATATCAGTGTATGGTTTCCAAGCCTGTTTCCTCATTTTGTCCCTCACCTTTCCACAATGGTACATCTGACTAATTCTCTTGTTAATCCATGTAGTTTAAAAATGCCAATATTCAGGAGAAACTTTAAACAATTGAGAGACAACTTGTCAAGCGACCGAAAAGGTACACAGTACATTAATTAGAGCCAGAGGATTAGAGGTAAACTGTAGAGAAAGTCTGTTCTGATTTTCGACACGTTAAAGGCACGTAAAGAACAGCGTCAAATTAAAAGGTTACAAGGAAAGGATTCTTTTATGGGCATATTAAGCACTATATGGACTTAAAGGTCCTGTTTACTATACCTTTTTGAATTTTATATTATCTTCAATAAAGTTGTTGTAGCTAAATAAATAAATAATAGTGACTAACTGGCCTATCCAAAATGAATCCTGGTAAGCAACTGACACAATCATGTGTCATATTTAACACAGGGTTTAAATCCTTTTGTAAAGTGGGCATTTTTCCCAAGATAATTATACAAAACATAGGTATTGAAAGGCACAAGATATAGTGTATGTTCGGTTTCGTTTAGTAACGTAAACCCGTTCTTATGGTTTTTCATATCTTTCTCAAACTAGTTTTACCAAATCCCAAGGGATTATGAAATCTTTGCCATCATTGGGCAGCTCTCCTTTAATCCAATTAATGCGGTCCCAAGGGAAATACACACGACTCCTGAAAATATAGAGAGGATGCTCTTGGCATCCCCTGAAAAATTTATCCCAAATTTATCTCATAGATTTTGCTCAGACTTTATGAACAGGGAGTCAGGTTTTGGAGGAAAACAAGCTTTCGTGAGCAATCGTGGGGAAAAAAAACTCTCATTGCCGCGAATTACGTCTGCAAGTAAAGTAGATAATGATGTTGTTTTGTTGCTATAACGACTCCAGTGTCAACAAAACACTGTCCATGACAAATTTTTATTGTTGTCTGATAAACCAAGAGCTGTATTAGCAATCAATTTTTTTTTTGTTAATACTCAAACTTGGGAGCCATGAAAAATCCAATCTCACAACCCTAAGCAAGTCAGAATTAATAAGCATAGATTCTCAATATAAATTTCATTTTCTTACCATCATTTTAGGCCAGGTAGAGCAAGAGAGAAAATTATTTCCTTTTCTTATAAATGATTGTTAAAACCTGGGAGTTGTGGATGTAGGATGATACAATGTTAGCCCCTGTTATTCTGCGTTTTACTATGATTAAATTAGTCAGTGATTTTATTGTTGTTGTTCTTGTTTGTGTTGTAGTTATTGTTGTTGTTGTTGTTGTTGTTTTCGTGTTAAATAGAACATATTTTCTTTGACTTCTTTTAAAAACAATAATTTTGCGATGGTCCACGCAAATTTAATAGGATATTTAGGAACTGGGTTCACATGTTAATAACTTATTATTTCAATTACTTAGCTTCACCTGTCAAGCAGTATGGAAATGATGAATTACTTACATTTGATCGTTTCTCACTGTAAATATTGTACATATCTGATAAATAATAGTTTTCCTTAATTCACACTCGACCCCACAGGCTTGTTTTTATCAGGCTATCTGTTATCATTAATGTCAAAGTAAGGGCCTTCTTCATCATCATGTTCTTCTTCCTCTACCTTTTGTGTTGAAGTGAGATATGGGAATCAGTCTCGCAAATTAAATTGACTTGGTGTTAATCATTCATTATCTTTCTTGAAGCTCTTTTGGTAGAACTGTGTTGATATGAAGAGTCATTTCACCCCAAGGTAGTTCAGGTAACGTTACCACATCGGTAGGCTCTCATACGCGTTATTCTTCTCCGAAAAAAAAAACTCATTTAACTTTATCTCTGTCGTTATGACAAATGATACGGCAGCCATTGCAATTTTGTGCCTTCTAGGATTTCTTTCCTTCATTGTTTTTATTTCTAACACTTTCACTGTGTTTGTTTTCTGGATTCATCGAAAGAAACTAACGCGAACAAGCTTTCTCGTTATCAACCTGGCTGTAGCGGACCTTTTCTCTGGGCTCACAGAAATAATAGAGGTCGCTGGTGGATGGACTTTAGCAAGCCAAATTGCCTCAAACAAAACAATCCAAGGAGTCAATGGAAGCATTCCGCCTTCTTTACAAATTGTATTCTCGTTCGCATCTGTATTATTTCTCTGATTTCTCTGGAACGAGTCTTTGCTTTGATCTGGCCGCTTCGTCATCGTGTAACTAGCACCAAGGTTTACATTTACAGTGTAGTTATCGTATGGTTAGCTGGGATAGCTATAGGTGTGAGCGGTTTCATTGCTTTACTTGGAATCTACGAATTCACGTATTTCGTGGTTGGTGCTGCGGTCATCATTGGTTTCTCCCTAATTACGATTTGTGTATCTTACCTGTCCATCAGGAAAAGAATTAACAACAGAACTCCTGCTATCGACAAAGCAGAAAGCAGAATAAGTGCTGAACAAAATACAAAACTCTCCAAGACTCTTTTTATCGTGATAGGAGCATATGTTGCTTTATGGGTTCCCAGCGTTACATGGTACAATATCAGTGTATGGTATCCAAGCCTGTTTCCTTATTTTGTGACTCACATTTTCACAATGCTACACATCACCAATTCCCTTGTCAATCCAATTATTTATAGTTTAAGAATACCAGTATTCAAAAAAACCATACAAAAAGTGAGAAATAAGCTTAAAGTTGTCAAGCCATCAAAGAGTTATACAGTTAGTTAAAATGTTCGACTCGTTTATAAGGGAGCTCTTACGTCTCAACAGCCTGTATTCTAGTTGATCAAGTCAGTAAAATTCTTTTAATCTTCAATTTCATGCAAATTTAGAAAAATATTCTGATGATTTGCAGCAAGTTTATATTGGCATGAAACACGAAATAATTTGTCGTATTCGACCTGACTTTAAGCGCCAGCCCGAATCACAATACGGTATTTCCAACAAAATACTCAGAAAATGTGTCTTGTGCGGCTACTCTCTAAGCCTTTAAATCTATTTTTTAGAATGTGCTGCATGTTCCTTGAAAGATATACTCAATGTTCAAAGACATTATGAAATCAAATATACGTTAATCACTCTTGGATTCATCAATCCGCTTTTTTAATTAATAAATATTCGACAACTCACCCACTGCACTGTACATCAAAAACCACTTACTATGGTGACTTTAAGCGCCAGCCCGAATCACAATACGGCATTTCCAACAAAATACTCAGAAAATGTGTCTTGTGCGGCTACTCTCTAAGCCTTTAAATCTATTTTTTAGAATGTGCTGCATGTTCCTTGAAAGATATACTCAATGTTCAAAGACATTATGAAATCAAATATACGTTAATCACTCTTGGATTCATCAATCCGCTTTTTTAATTAATAAATATTCGATAACTCACCCCACTGCACTCTACATCAAAAACTACTTACTATAGGTTCAAATTGACGAATGTTACTATCCACAGCATCGTTAATTATAGGAATAGTCAAACAAAACAAACTGTTATTGCAGCACTATGGATGTCCTCCCTCGATCCGGTATATTATCACAGTAATCATGTTCCCTGCAAATTCTCTCCATGCAAAATAAAGTTGTGTTAAGAAAACTAAAATGAACTTACTACTTTTTAATTGGACCATACCCATCTACCATTGGTGCCCATTAGTGCTTTGGCGACCGTAATTAACATCTATAGACAATCTACTGTCTTTCGTTCAATACGCAGCCGTAGGGTTAGTTTAATGTTGTACTTTTTATTAAAGTTCTATTTTCAACTGATTGGTTTATCTGTGTGATAATTAAATATCGCCCTTGGGAGGCACAAAGCTTTATTTTTTAACTTCCCTTTGGTTGGTCAGGTGCGCTGTCGATACAAAAACATAATACAGTCATGTAATACAACGACTACTCCGCATTAATTTAACTACAGAACGCAAACGTCGTGAAACTCACAAGGGCCTAGCGTTTATAAAGATACTTGTGCTCATAACGGTGTGTAAGGCAAGCTGGAATCCTTTAACCTCTATACCGTCTACCACATTACAATCTTATAAAACATTATCTTTGTTATTATGTCTGATGCGACTCCGATTTCGATAGTGGTCGTTCTTCTTGTCCTGTCTGTTTTCATTATTATCGCTAATACTTTTACTGTATTTGTTTTCTGGATTCATCGCTACAAACTAAAGCGAACATTCCTTATTGTTTTTAACTTGACTGTTGCTGACCTTTTGGTGGGACTTGTAGAAACAGTCATCGCCGGACGTAAACTGAATGGCAGTAAGTTTATGGAGGGAATTCCAGGATCGTTTCTAGCAATGGCTTCTGGTGCATCTGTGTTTTTTCTTGTACTCGTTTCACTGGAGAGAGCCTTCGCCTTGATTTGGCCGCTTCGACATCGCGTAACAAGCACCAAGGTTTATATCTACAGCGTGGCTATTATATGGTTAGCTGGATTGTGTCTAGGTGCACTTAATTTCTTAACCACGAATGGTATTATAGACTTTCGACATTATTTATTCGCCTACTCTATCATCATTTTTTTATCTTTATTTGTAATTTGCTCGTCGTATCTCTTAATCCGTAAAAGACTTTGCAACAGAAATCCTGTTATCAATGAAGCAGTCTGTAGAAAGCGTGTGGAACAAAACGCAAAATACTCCAAGACTTTCTTTATTGTGATAGGCGCATCTGTTACTTTGTGGGCTCCAAGCATGACGTTGTACAACATCAATAACTTGTGGCTCGGTTTGCTTCCTGGGTTTATGAATTACGTTACCAATTTCCTACATGTTACAAATTCTCTCGTGAACCCAATAATTTACAGCTTTAGAATAGCAGTGTTCAAGAAGACTTTAAAGCAACTCGCAAATAAGTTGAGGATTTGCAGGCCATCAAAAAGTTACACGATTGGGGAGAAAATCTAATTCGTTCATCGACAAGTCAAATTAATTAGTTAAATAAATGTTAAGTTACCGAGACAAGTTTCTGTATAAAACCTCCACATCCACATCACAAAACTGGCTTTGAATTTTCCATAGTTGCTAGTTGTAACTAGATAAATAATGATCCGACGAATTCTATTTGTAAATAATAATAAACAAGCCTTTTAAGAATTAAAAAAAATTTTCCTGGACGTTATTGTACCCTTTGCTAGTGGCTCATTCACTTTACTTCCACAGATAACATACGATGATGAATGAACACTATTGAATTTCCAAATGTCTTACAGGAGGTTCCGTGTCTGTTTTGTCATCTTTCCTCCTTGGTTGAAAGGTTTAGTAATTCCGTTGGAGTCATGGTGGGATAAGGAGGAAGGTTAAGGTTCCAGGGTCGTCCAACATGTGAAATTTTACTGGGTGATCGGCAAACAGGCGGTGTAATGGAAGAACGATTTCGCTCGAAAATGCCAGTGCAGGAGAGTTGCGATCGGTCAGAACAACTAGCTCAGAAATCTTGTGGTGTAAAAGACGCTGCATTGATGCCAAGGATATATAGTAAGTAAGTAGGTAAGTAGTTTATTTAGACACGTAACACCTAAGAGCTTACAATCACATGATATACGGCAACTACTCAAATTGCTGACCTCATATCAATCAATCAGCTTTAGAGTTCCTCAAGGTTCCGTTGTAGGTCCTCTTCTCTTTTTGCTATATGTTTAAGATGTCCACCAGTGCTCTACTAAACTTAAATTCTATCTTTTCGCTGATGATACCAATATACTTTTTGCTGAAAAAAAATTGAAAGTTATTGAATTGTGCAAACTGTACGACTTGTTAACATCTAATAAGCTAACTCTTAACATTAGTAAATCCAACTTTGTAATCTTTCATCCTAAACAAAAAAAAGCCTAATTATAAACCTAAAACATGTTTATTTGACAACGAGAAAAATGACTATGCTACTCTTGAATCCAAGGAATATATTAAATATCTTGGCATTTTGATTGATAAAAACCTTACCTGGAAACATCATATTGACACTGTCTCTTCAAAAATCAGCCAAACCGTTGGCTTACTTGCGAAATTGCGTCATTTTGTACCCCGGCAAATTATTCTAAAAATTTATCAATCACTTATCATCAGTATATTACACATGAACTTGCTGCTTGGTGTCAAGCAGCGTAGACACATATCAACAAAATTCTATTGCTACATAAAAGAGCTCTTCGGATAATAAACCTCTCGGATAGACGCGATCACGCAATACCTCTCTTAACTGACGCCAACGTTTTACCCTTAAACTTCTTATATTATCAGTCTATGTCAAATCTTATGCATGATGTTCATAACAATATGGTACCTTCTGGCATTTTAAATCTATTTCAAACAACAAGCAGCTGCCACTACTACAATACAAGAGCATCGGCTTCAGGAAATTTTTATGTTAACAGTTCCGATCTAGAATTATATAAACTGTCTTTAATTGCTTTGGGGCTACGCTGTGGAATGAGATACCCTGTAACATCCGACAATTTCCCAAGAATCAGTTCAAAAAAGCACTCCGCAAATTACTTTTTGATATTCTGAATTCAGAAGATGACTATATTGATACGCCCACCTTAAGTAAAAAGGTAAATTTAGCCAAAAACGTCGAAAAAGAAATTCTTGCTTATTAGTGTCTACTTTTAATAATAATAATAATAATAATAATAATAATTTATATAGCGCAAACCTCTATATGAATATATTCGGTTGCGCTTTACAATATTGTTATATTAAATTTGTGTTAAAGGTGACTAAAGCATGAGAAACTATTAAAAACTACAATAAAAAGTATTAAAAACTATAAATAAAAATAATAATAATAATAATAATACTAATGAAAAAACGTATGATAAAAGCCAAAAATTAAATCTATTTAAAAGCTAAATTGAAAAAATGAGTTTTAACAGCAGTCTTAAAAGTGTCCAATGTCTTCATGTTGCGAATTGGCGAAGGCAATGCATTCCAGAGATAAGGTGCAGTTGACTGGAATGCACGATCGCCACGAGGGGATGGGTGTTAATGCCTGGTAACTCGAGGAATATAGACTCATTTGACATTAGAAAGTACCTGGATTGCTTTTTGATAGTAATGAAATCAATTAGATAATTAGGAGCTTGACCATATTAGCACTTAAAAGTCAAAAGTAGAATCTTAAACTTTATACGGTAACTTATTGGAGGCCAATGAAGGTAGAAAAGCTATGGTGTAACATGGCAGAATCTTGGTGTTCCGGTGACCAACCGAGCCGCGGCATTCTGTATCGTTGGAGTTTCATGATATGTGAATTCGGGAGGCCATATAGTAGACTGTTACAATAATCTATTCTACTGGTGATAAAAGCATGAACTAATGATTCGGTGACTGAACGACTTAAATATTTCCTAATTCTACGCATGTTATAAAGATAATAGAAAGCGGATGAGCAAGTTTTGTTGATATGACTTAGCATACTCATTTTAGAATCAAACCAGGTTCCTAGGTTTCGAACTTCACAAGATGGAGCAATTTGGGAGTCCCCAACCGATAAGGTACTAATGTTACTGACTTTCTGAAGTTGTTGTCGTGTTCCAATCAGAAGACATTGTGTCTTATCGGAATTCAGTTTTAACTTATCCGAATGCATCCATTGACTGATATCAGCAATACATGATTTTACAATTTATTTGGTTAATTCTTTTTCCTTTAGTCTGTTACCTAGTCCTCATCCATATTACGATTTCTATTTCATTTATTTGTAACTAACTGTAAACTTTCCTTAGTTAATAGCCTTAGTCTTTATTTCTTATATTTTACATGCAAATGTCCCGCCTAGAATAGCCTTGCTAGCTGCGGGCAATACTTTTGTAATTTTATTTGTTTATTAATAAAGTTTTGTTGTTGTTGTTACGGCAAACCTATACCTTAAAACCTAAACGGTACCTAAGTTAAAACTATAACTACCTCAGATATAATGTCTATTACATAAAAAAATACATTCTTAAAAAGATTAAAAGATCCAAACTTCAACAACTGAACGTTCAGTAAAAGCTCACAAATTGTGATTACGAAGAATATTAAAGATTCATAAATAGTAATAAAGATAAAAATAATGTAATTACATATATAAGTTGACTTAAGTTTCCATTAGACCTCTGCCTTATTTGCCTTAATAGGACGATGCTAGGAAAAGGGTTATGCCCTGTAAGAAACTGTATGTCCCGGACGACTGTCTATGATGGCGAGAGCTTCAGCCAATCAGAAATCAGGATTTAAGTTAAAATATTGCAAGATTTTTACTTGTCAGTTATTTTGGTATTTAACGACAGAAAGCCATCAATCGTGGATGTATTAGTGCCACCAATCTGTATCACAGCACAGGCTTATCAATTTGGCCCTAGCCGATCTTCTCGTTGGATTCGCATACGTGACACCACATTTGACGATGTTAGCATTTCCTACATTAGAAAATCTAAACTTAATGTCACGACTTATGACTATCTTGTAATCCAATTTCAAGTTACATTTTTAAGTACATCGATGTTCTTTCTGGTTCTTATTTCTCTGGAACGTGCATTTGCTTTGATTTGGCCGCTTCTTCATCGAACAACAAGCACGAAGACCTTCATCTACGGTGTCGTCGCCGCTTGGTTAGCAGGTGTTTCTTTAGGTTCATTAACCTGGCTGGTTAGCTACGGAATATTTGAGATTTCTCACTATATCCTCACATTTTCAATCGTAATCGTCTGATCACTGGCAACGATGTGCACATCATACATAGCAATCCGAAAAAAACTTAAACGTAGTGACCCCACAATCGGTACAACACATCAGCGCAAAATGGTTGAGCAAAACACAAGGAAACTTTCCAAAACTTTGTTCCTTATGACAGGAGCATCTGCTGCCTTTTGGGTTCCAAGCCTTGTTTTATTTTCTTGTCTTAATTTCGCTCCAGGAATGTTTCCTGAATTTGTGAAATATTTGTTGACCATGACTCATCTGTGCAATTCCGTTCTAAATCCAGTGAATTACAGTCTGAGAATGCCAATGTTCAGACAAAGTCTTAGACAATTTAAACTTGCCAAGATTCGAAAGCAGCGGAAAAGATACAGAGTTAATTGAGGATATTTTTATAGAGCCTAAGATAAAAGAAATATACATTGTAGTGACCAAGCTTTGTAATCTGAGCTCGACACTTGAAAAATGAAATCTGGGCCCCGGGTTCAGGTCGAACTTTTCATGAACCGAACCTAATACATTGAACTAACTACATGAAAAGTTCGGCGTGCGAATAATAGGAACACATCTTTCAATTTCACACGGTTCAGCTGTTCGTTTCGCCTTGCCCGGCCAGGAATTTCGCCTTTGGACCGACTTTGGAACGGCTTTGATTCAGAAAGCAGAATTTCATGTACCAAACCTGATGCATAAATTATTAAATCGTATTTTGTACACTGTAGTTTTGCCTTTTGCTGAACTCCCTAGTTCAGCTGTAATTAAGATCGGCGCCTGAATCAATTCAGCTGATCTAAATAATTTGGGTCGGCCTTATTTCGAGTTAGGTTCGGCTCATGAAAAGTTCGGCGTAAAATGATGGCGACAGAATTTTCTTCATTTCATTTGTAATATAAAAGCAGGAGATGATGCCTAAAGCATCTTTTAAGTTTTCTCGATTTTTTTAAGTTCAATTGTTTTCTTTTCTCTTGAGGAACCGCTTGAGATCTTTGTCTAAAGTTTGACTGTCGACATTTTGATCGGCAGTGCCGCCGCCGCATTTAGACTTCACAATATTTTAATAATATTTTGGGGGTGATTCTTAGATTAAAATTTATCAGAGATTCACTCATACCTTTTTGAACAATAATAGCAGTAGGATTCGAGCCGAAGTAAAAGGCTGACACTGTTTGAACGAAATAAAAAGAGAAAAATCTACTTATATTAGTAACGTTTAACAAAATAACCAAGAATGATGCGCAATAAAACAAAATCGTTTTTTAATTTCTTGTCTCACCCTTACTCATCTGTCCCCGATCTTTTTACAATGTAGTTTTATAGTAAGCGTTTTAATTCATATTATGAGAACAAACCATGGTTAAAACCTAAAATAAATAAAAGTTGCGGACATGTCATGGTAAAATATTTTTATTAACACGCTCTCAAAAATACAGAGAAGATATTAAGAAGAAATCCATTAGGAAATTGAGTTATAGTAATTTTCAGTGGACGAAAGCCTTGCACCAGAAAAAAGAAAAATAAGCCACATCACATTCTTTTTTACACTTGTCAAGGGCTATAGATGTAATAAGTTATCTGTAAAAGCGCCAAAGACAATTTCTAATTTCAAATTTCATACCAATTGAGAAAACACAGTACAGGTAAATTCGTCATTGCTAACACTCCATTTTGTGAAATGTGAGGCTTTTGTAGTTTGTTTTACGTTTTCTCGGGCTCCAATATAAAGAATCTTTTCTTCGAAGTTTTATTATACAACTTACAATTACATTAATAGCCCTTGAAAAGTGTGAAAAAGAATGCAATATGCTTGAGATTATTCTGGTACAAGGTTTTTGTCCACTGAAAATTAAAACTACTCAATTTCCTAATGAATTTCATTTTAAATACAATGAAGTTCAATCATCCCCTAGCAGCATGTTGATTTCAAATCAGTCATTTTTAGGAAAATAAGCGTTCACTATTTTCCTGATCATTTTAACATGATTTATCATTCTATGAGCAGATTTTTTCTTTTGTGTTCAAAGGTGGGTTTCTCTTGGAAACTATAGGTACTTTGGTTAAAAAAAGACAAAAAATAAGGGTGTTGTAGTAACACAATCAATGTCAACGCACATTTAATTAAAAAAAAATCATGTTCAAATTACATTTCAAAATTTTGCTTGGGTAGTGTAGGAGCTGCTGGGAAGGTCTCTCCTAATTGCTTGCAGGAAAAATGACATTCTTTCAATTGTTTTAGTATTGTTTGGGGCCGAGGATAGGCACCGTTGGTGGCTTCTCTTCAGAGCAGCTGCTACATGACCCTTTGGCTTCGCCGTTAAAATTTTTAGTAGTCTCTGCTGTTTAATTCAATATTTATAATTACACGGTTTCACAAATTTTAATTTCATTAGAAATTATGTTACTTAGCATATTGATTGTAAACCTTAAAAGCCATGCTAGAATTTTCAAACATTGTAAACGCATTGAGGCAAAGCAAAATGCGTTCAAATCATCCCTTGGGCTTTGGTCTTGCTTTGAGATATGTCATTCAGTCTTTCATATACAACTGAGTGGTTGTTAAATAATACATTTCCTGTGCTTAATGAAACTCTTTTTGGGTGAAGGTGTGCCTATATAAGCAACTATTTCACCCCAGGTAGCAGGGCACTGCAAAGAAAGCGATCACCAAAAACTATAAAATCAGACAACACTACTGGGCTATATACAGAATATTCTCCAGAAGGTCTGGAAGTTTGTATGTCGAAATGTCTGGTGATACTGCTTCCATTGCAGTCTTAATCCTTCTCGCTTTTCTGTCTATCATCGTTTGTATTTCTAACGCCTTCACCGTGTTTGTTTTCTGGGTCCATAAAAGTAAATTGAAACGAACAAGCTTTCTTGTTATCAACTTGGCTGTGGCAGATCTCCTTGTTGGACTCACAGATACTGTAGAGGTCGGAGCATTTGCTCTTCCAAGACATATCGGCTCAAACGAAACTATTACGGAGATGAAAGGTAGCATTGTAGCCCCTTTTGTAGCCTCTTTCTCGTGTGCATCTGTGTTTCTTCTTGTGCTGATTTCCCTGGAACGAGCCTTTGCTTTGATTTGGCCGCTTCGACATCGTGTAACAAGCAGAGAGGTCTACACCTATAGCGTTGTTATAGCGTGGCTAGCTGGGATAACTATAGGTGTATTCAGTTTCCTTGCTGTAGTTAGAAAATACAAAGTGAAGTATTTTGCAGTTGCTGCTACAATCATCATTGGTTTCTCCTTGATTACGATTTGTGTGTCTTACCTGTCCATCAGGAAAAGAATTAACAACAGAACTCCTGCTATCGACACAGAGCATAGCAGAGTAAGCATCGAACAAAATTCAAAACTCTCCAGGACTCTTTTTATCATGATCGGTACATCTGCTGCTTTGTGGCTTCCTAGCGTTACATGGTACAATATCAGTGTATGGTTTCCAAGCCTGTTTCCTCATTTTGTTGCTCACCTTTCCACAATGGTACATCTGACTAATTCTCTTGTTAATCCAGTCATTTATAGTTTAAAAATGCCAGTTTTCAGGAGAAGCTATGAAAAACTGAGAGACAAGCTAAAACTTGTCAAGCGAGCGAAAAGGTACACGGTAAATTAATTAGAGCCAGAGTATTAGATTTTTAAAAAAATATTAAAGGTTTGTTGATAGTAGAAAGTGCACTTTGCTTATCCAGCTAGTTTAGTCAAATCCTAATAATTTCCCTCGCCTGAAGGCTCGGGAAATTAGTATGTGTAATCAAATGGTGACGAGCGAAATTAGGGAATAATTTCACTTGCGTTTTGTTCAAATCCTTATAATTTAAATTATTAGGATTTGGACAAAACGCAAGTGAAATTATTCCCTAATTTCACGAGTAGACCATTTGATTACCTATTAATATCATGGGTGACGAAATACGTTAGCTATCTTCGATTTTTCACATGTTTATCCTGGATCGTACCGATCGAAAATTCCTGCACTCTCTCGAACGTTTCGAGCTTAAATTTGGCTTAAGTTCAGAATTTTTCGACAAAATACCTGTTAGAATCCTTCTTGATGTGCTCTTTCGTGTGTTCAGGTTTTCTAAAGCGTCTTTTTGTGCCCTGACATCTTCATTCACTACATTTTAAAACTTCGTCGCCATCTTGACACTGAGACGTACGTTAGGTTGCCATGGCAGTTTAGTAATTTCACATGTGAAATTACAAATTAACGCTTCTTCATCGAACAACAAGCACGAAGACGTTCATCTACGGTGTCGGTGCCGCTTGGTTAGCAGGTGTTTCATTGGGTTCATTAACCTGGCTGGTTAGCTGCGGAATATTTGAGATTTCTCACTATACCCTCACATTTTCAATCGTAATCGTCTTATCACTGGCAACGATGTGCACATCATACATAGCAATCCGAAAAAAACTTAAACACAGTGACCCTACAATCGGTACAACACATCAGCGCAAAATGGTTGAGCAAAACACAAGGAAACTTTCCAAAACTTTGTTCCTTATGACAGGAGCATCTGCTGCCTTTTGGGTTCCAAGCCTTGTTTTATTTCCTTGTCTTAATTTCGCTCCAGGAATGTTTCCTAAATTTGTGAAATATTTGTTAATCATAATTCATATATGCAATTCCGTCGTAAATCCAGTGATTTACAGTCTAAGAATGCCAATGTTCAGGCAAAGTCTTAGACGATTTAGACTTGTAAAATTTCGAAAGCAGCGGAAAAAATACATAGTTAATTGAGGATATTTTTATAGAGCCTACGTAACATAAAAGAAATATACAGTGTAGTGACCAAGCTTTGTAATCTGAGCTCGACACTTGAAAAATGAAATCTGGGCCCCGGGTTCAGGTCGAACTTTTCAGGAACCGAACCTATCCTATCCGAACCTAATAAGTAAGTGCATGACAAGTTCGGCGTCTGAATAATAGGAACACCTATTTCAATTTCACACGGTTCAGCCGTTCTTTTCGCCTTGCCCGGCCAGGAATTTCGCCTTTGGAGCGACTTTGGAATGGCTTTGATTCAGAAAGCAGAACTTTTCATGTACCAAACCTGACGCATAAATTATTAAATCGTATTTTGTACACTGTAGTTTTGCTTTTGCTGAACTCACTATAAAGCTAGTTCAGCTGTAATAAAGATCGGCGCCTGAATCAATTCAGCTGATCTAAATAATTTGAGTCGGCCTTATTTCGAGTTAGCTTTGGGCTCATGAAAAGTTCGGCGTAAAATGATGGCGACAGGATTTTCTTCATTTCATTTGTAATATAAAAGCAGGAGATGATGCTTAAAGCATCTTTTAAGTTTTCTCGAATTTTTTAAGTCCCAATGTTTTCTTTTCTCTTTATGAACCGCTTGAGATTTTTGTCTAAAATTTGACTGTCAACATTTTGATCGGCAGTGCCGCAGCCGCATTTAGACTTCACAATATTTTAATATTATTTTGGGGATGAGAGATTGAGTCATACCTTTTTGAAAAATAATAGCAGTAGGATTCAAGCCGAAGTAAAAGGCTAACATTGTTTGAACGAAATTAAAAGGGAAATATCTACTTATATTAATAGCGTTTAACAAAATAACCACGAATGATGCGCAATAAAACAAAATCGCTTTTTAATTTCTTGTCTCACCCTTACTCATATGTCCGCGATCTTTTTACAATGTAGTTTTAAAGAAAGCGTTTTATCCAGAAAGCGGGAAAAATGTTAAAAAAATTCCCCTTTTCTATTAAAAATGAAGGAAATATTATGTGAACAAACCATGGTTAAAACCTAAAATAAATAAAAGTTGCGGATATGTCATGGTAAAATATATTATTAACACGGGTTCAAAAATACTGAGAAGAAACCCAATAGGAAATTGAGTTATATTAATTTTCAGTGGACTAAAGGCTTGCACCAGAAAAAAGAAAAATAAGCCATATCACATTCTTTTTTAAATTTGTCAAGGGCTACAGATGTAATTAGTTATCTGTAAAAACACCAAAGACAATTTCTAACGGGATCTTGAGAAAATGAATTTCATGATCAAATTTCATACAAATTGAGAAAACACAGTACAGGTAAATTCGTCATTGCTAACACCTCATTTTGTAAAATGTGAGGCTTTTGAAGTTTGTTTTACGTTTTTTCGGGCTCCAATATAAAGAACCTTTTTTTCGGAGTTTTATTATAATACTTATAATTACATTTATAGCCCTTGAAAAGTGTGAAAAAATGCAATATGCTTGAGATTATTCTGGTACAAGGTTTTTGTCAACTGAAAATTAAAACTACTCAATTTCCTAATGGATCTCATCTTAAATACAATGAAGTTCAATATCCCCTAGCAGCAAGTTAATTTCAAATCAGTCATGAAATCTTTTGAATCGATTAATGAGCAGAAAACAATACCCTTTTTTAGGAAAATAAAAGTTCACTCTTTTCCTGATCATTTTAACATGGTTTATCATTCTATGGGCAGATTTTTTCATTTATGTTCAAAGGTGGATTTCTCTTGGAAACTATAGGTACTTTGGTTAAAAAAGGAAAAGAAATAAGTTAAGGGTGGTGTAGTGAACACAATTAATGTCAACGCACATTTAATTAAAAAAAATCCTGTTCAAATTTCATTTCAAAATTTGGCTTGGGTAGTATAGGAGCTGCTGGGAAGGTCTCTCCTAATTGCTTATAGGAAAAATGACATTCTTTCAATTGTTATAGTATTGTTTGGGGCCGGGGTTAGGCACCATTGGTGACTTCTCTTCAGAGCAGCTGCTACATGACCCTTTGGCTTCGCCGTTTAAATTTTTGGTAGTCTCTCCTGTTTAATTTAGTATTTATAATTACACCGTTTCACAAATTTTAATTTCATTAGAAATTATGTTACTTAGCATATTGATTGTAAACCTTAAACGCATTCAGGCGATACAAAATGCGTTCAAATCATCCCTTGGGCTTTTGTCTTGCTTTGAGATATGTCATTCAGTCTTTCATATACAACTGAGTGGTTGTTAAGTAATGCATTTCCTGTGCTTATTGAAACTCTTTTTGGGTGAAGGTGTGCTTATATAAGCAACCATTTCACCACAGGTAGCAAGGCACTGCAAAGAAAGCGATCACCAAAAACTATAAAATCAGACAACACTACTGGGCTATATACAGAATATTCTCCAGAAGGTCTGGAAGTTCTGCTTCAAATGCTATTATTAAAACTTCTAATAGTTTTTTAACGTTATCCACATGTATATTGAAATGTCTGTTGATACTGCTTCCATTGCAGCCTTAATCCTTCTCGCTTTTCTGTCTATCATCGTTTGTATTTCTAACGCCTTCACCGTGTTTGTTTTCTGGGTCCATAAAAGTAAATTGAAACGAACAAACTTTCTTGTTATTAACTTGGCTTTGGCGGATCTCCTTATTGGACTCACAGATACTGTAGAGGTCGGAGCATTTGCTCTTCCAAGACATATCGGCTCAAACGAAACTATTACCGAGATGAAAGGTAGCATTGTAGCCCCTTTTGTAGCCTCTTTCTCGTGTGCATCTGTGTTTCTTCTTGTGCTGATTTCCCTGGAACGAGCCTTTGCTTTGATTTGGCCGCTTCGACATCGTGTAACAAGCAGAGAGGTCTACACCTATAGCGTTGTTATAGCGTGGCTAGCTGGGATAACTATAGGTGTATTCAGTTTCCTTGCTGTAGTTAAAAAATACCAAGTGAAGTATTTTGCAGTTGCTGCTACAATCATCATTGGTTTCTCCTTGATTACGATTTGTGTGTCTTACCTGTCCATCAGGAAAAAAATCAACAACAGAACTCCTGCTATCGTCACAGAGCATAGCAGAATAAGCATCGAACAAAATACAAAACTTTCCAAGACTCTTTTTATCACGATCGGTGCATCTGCTGCTTTGTGGGTTCCTAGCGTTACATGGTACAATATCAGTCTATGGTTTCCAAGCCTGTTTCCTCATTTTGTTGCTCACCTTTCCACAATGGTACATTTGACTAATTCTCTTGTTAATCCAGTCATTTATAGTTTAAAAATACCAATATTCAGGAGAAGCTATGAACAATTGAGAGACAAGATAAAACTTGTCAAGCGAGCGAAAACGTACACGGTAAATTAATTAGAGCCAGAGTATTAGAGCCAAAAAAAAATTAAAGGTTTGTTTATAGTGGAAAGTGCACTTAGCTTATCCAGCTAGTTTATAGGCGCTCCACTCAAACAATTCTGGAACAAATGATGCAAATAGAACATAACAGGAATAGAGACCTTTAGATTCGAAGACCAGGACGGCTACGAGTACGAGATTGTACTTAAAGTTTTTTCGCGTCTTCACAAAATGTAGACTTCCCGGAAAGCTTCATTTTACCATTTTTCACGAGAAAAGTTAGCATTGTTATTTTTAGTGAAGCAGGTTACGCGCTCTCTCGATCGCAAAATGATACAACTTTTAAATTGGATATCTTATTTTCGCCACCTCAACATTTGCGCGAAAACTCGTAGTACAATGACGACGGCTACCACGTTTTCCCGCCAAAATGACGCTGGTTCACGCGCGTACACTACTTAGTATTGAGAAAATCTCGTACTCGTGGTCGTACTCGTCTTAGAATCTAAAGCTCTCTACTAAAAACCCCAACTGGCGGGAGGCTGCACCAATTGGCTATTTACAAGTGTGACCGAGGATTTCAACTCCGGACGACCGAGATATCTTTGTTAGTTACTACTCAAACTTGGAAGCCATGAAAAGTCCAATCGCGTAACCCTAAGCCAGTCAGAATTGATAAGCATAGATTATTTAAAGAAAAAACCAGAGCGGTGCGTTTGTAATATTTCTCTGTAATTTCATTTTGTTACCATCAACTTAGGCCAGGTTAAGCAAACGAGGAAATTATTTTCCTCTTCTTATAAATGATTGAAGAAATATTTTATGTAAACCATCAATTGATAAAACCTGGGATTTGTGGATGTAGGATGGTAGAATGTTAGCCCATATTTATAAAAACAGAAAAGAAAAACAGTTCAAATTTTCCCTCGATGTTTTGTGTTTTATTATGATTAGTCAGTAATTTTGTTGTTCTTGTTCTCGCTTGTGTTTTTTTTCTTCTTCTTTTTTTTTTCGTGTTAAATTATAGCACTACACATCTTTTCTTTGACTCCTTTTAAAGACAAGAATTTTGCGGTGGCGCACGCAAATTTAATGGAATCCAACAGGAAATTGAGTAATTTCAACTTTGAGTGGACAAAAACCTTGAACCGGAATGATTTAAACAATATCGCATTCTTTTTTTACTTTTTTCAAGGGCTGTAGATATAATTCTTATCTATAATAACACCGACTATTCCTAATGGGAGCCCGAGAAAATAAATGTCCAATTTCACAAGAATTGTAAAAAAGAGAGGTAAAATTCTGAAAATTTCATGTGTAAGATGTCATTTTGTGAAATCTGATATTCGTTAAATTTTCTCGGGCTCCCATTGGAAATTTTCTTCGGTGTTATTACAGAAACCTAATTACATTCTGTAGCCCTTGAAAAGTGTAAAAAAGAATGCGATATTGTTTTAATTATTCTGGTACAAGGTTTGTGTCCACTGAAAATTAAAATCACTCAATTTCCTGATTGATTCCTTGTTAATAATTTATTATTTCAACCTTATTTTAGCTTCACCTGTCCAGTATTGAAATGATAATTTTCTTACATTTGATCGTTTCCTACTGTAAACATTGTACATATCTGATGTTAGCTGTTTTATTTTTTGTTTATTTTCTTCTATAGATAATAGATTTCCTTAATTTACACTCAACCCCACAGGCTTGTTAGCTTTTATCGTCCGTGTCAAAATAAAGACCTTCAGTTCTTCATCATCATCTTGTTCTTCTTCCTTTTGTGTTGAAGTGAGATATGTGAATCAGTCTCTCAAATTAAATTGACTTGGTGTTAAATAATTCATTATCTTTCATGAAGCTCTTTTGGTACATTGTGTTAATATGAAGGGCCTTTTCAAGCCAAGGTAGTTCAGGTAACGTTATCAAACCGGTAGGCTCTCATGCGGATTATAATCTTCTCCGAAAAAAGAAACTCAGACATGTAACTTTATCTCTGTCGTTACGACAAATGATATGGCAGCCATTGTAGTTTTGTGCCTTCTTGGTCTTCTATCCGTCTTTGTTTTTATTTCTAACACTTTCACTGTGTTTGTTTTCTGGGTTCATCGAAAGAAACTAACGCGAACAAGCTTTCTCGTTATCAACCTGGCTGTGGCGGACCTCTTTACTGGGCTCACCGAAATAATAGAGGTCGCTGGTGGGTGGACTTTAGCAGATCAAATCGACTCAAACAAAACAATCCAAGGAGTCAATGAAAGCGTTCCACCTTCTTTTCAAATCTTATCCTCGTCCGCATCTGTATTTTTTCTCGTTCTGATTTCTCTGGAACGAGCCTTTGCCTTGATCTGGCCGCTTCGTCATCGCGTAACAAGCACCAAGGTTTACATTTACAGTGTGGTTATCGCATGGTTAGCTGGGATAGCTATGGGTGTAAGCAGTTTTATTGCTTTCCTTGGAATCTATAATTTAACGTATTTCGCGGTTGGTGCGGCGGTCATCATCGGTTTCTCCTTGATTACGATTTGTGTGTCTTACCTGTCTATCAGGAAAAGAATTAGCAACAGAGCTCCTGCTTTCGACAAAGCACACAGCAGAATAAGTGTTGAACAAAATACAAAACTCTCCAAGACTCTTTTCCTCGTGATAGGAGCATCTGTTGCCTTATGGGTTCCTAGCCTGACATGGTACAATATCAGTGTTTGGTTTCCACGTCTGTTTCCTCATTTTGTGATTCACATTTTCACAATGCCACTTATTACCAATTCCCTTGTCAATCCAATAATTTATAGCTTAAGAATACCAGTATTCAAAAAAACCATACAACAAGTGAGAAATAAGCTTAAAGTTGTTAAGCGATCAAAGAGTTATACATTTAGTTAAAATGTTCGACACGTTTTAACAGGGAGCTTTTACACCTCAACAAGCTGTATTTTAGTTTATCAAGTCTCAGTAAAAATTCTTCTAATCCTCAATTTCATGCAAATTTAGAAAAAACACTCTGCCGATTTGAAGCAAGTTTATATTGGTATAAAACACATTTGTCGAATTTCGAGCTGACTTTTAGCGCCAGCCCGAGGGCACAATACGGTATTTCCAACAAAATACTATGAAAATGTGTCTTTTGCGGCTACTCTCTAATCATTTAATTTTTTTTTTTAGAATATGCCGCATGCACCGTAAAAGATATTACTGAATGTTCAAAGACATTAGGAAATCAAATATATATTAATCACACGTGGATTCATCAATCCGCTTTAATAATTATTCGATAACTCACCCACTGAACTGTACATCGAAAATCACTTACATTAGATTCAAATTGACGAATGTTACTATCCACAGCATCGTTATATTTATAGGAATATAGTCAAACAAAACAAACTGTTATTGCAGCACTATGGATGTCCTCCCTCCATCCGGTATATTATCACAGTAATCAGATTCGCTGCAAATTCTCTCCATGCAATATAAAGTTGTGTTAAGCAAATTAAAATGAACTTACTACTTTTTAATTGGACCATACCCATCTATAACTCATTGGTGACTGAAAAGTGACATTATTATCACTTGTTGACCTGTTTGCTTTGGCCACCGTAATTAATATCTATAGACAATCTACTGTCTCTCATTCAATACGCAGCCATAGGGTTAGTTTTCTTCTTGTACTCGTTTCTCTGGAGAGAGCCTTCGCCTTGATTTGGCCGCTTCGACATCAAGCACCAAGGTTTATATCTACCGCGTGGCTATTATATGGTTAGCTGGATTGAGTCTAGGTGCACTTAACTAGGTGCACTTAATTTCTCAACCACGAATGGTATCATAGACTTTTGACAATATTTATTCGCCTACTCTATCATCACCTTTTTATCTTTATTTGGAATTTGCTCGTCGTATCTCTTAATCGGTAAAAGACTTTACGACAGGAATTCTGCTATCAATAAAGCAGACTGTAGAAAGCGTGTGGAACAAAGCGCAAAATTCTCCAAGACTCTCTTTATTGTGATAGGCGCATCTGTTACTTTGTGAGCTCCAAGCATGACATTGTACAACATCAATAATTTGTGGCTCGGTTTGCTTCCTGGGTTTATGAATTACCTTACCAATTTCCTACATGTTACAAATTCTCTCGTGAACCCAATGATTTACAGCTTTAGAATAGCAGTGTTCAAGAAGACTTTAAAGCAACTCGCAAATAAGAAGAAGATTTGCAGGCCATCAAAAAGTTACACGATTAGGGAGAAAATCTAATTCGCTTATCGACAAGTCAAATTAATTAGTTGAATAAATGTTAAGTTACCGAGACAAGTTTCTGTATAAAACCTCCACATCCACATCACAAAACTGGCTTTGAATTTTCCATAGTTGCCCGTTGTAACTAGATAAATAATGATCCTACAAATTCTATTTGTAAATAATAATAAACAAGCCTTTCAAAAATTAAAACCTGTTATTTTTCCTGGGTGTTATTCTCACCCCTTTGCTAGTGGCTCATTCACTTTACTTCCACAGATAACATACCATAGTGAATGAACACTATTGAATTTCCAAATGGCTTACAGGAGATTCCGTGTCTGTTTTGTCATCTCTCCTGCTTGGTTGTAAGTTTTAGTAAATCCGTTGGAGTCATAGTGGGACTAGGAGGGTGGTTAAGGTTCCAGGGTCGTCCAAGATGTGAAATTGTACTGGGTGATCGGCAAACAGGCGGTGTAATGGAAGAAAGATTTCGCTCGAAAATGCCGGTGAGGAGAGCTGCGATCGGTCAGAACAACTAGCTTAGAAGTCTTGTGGTGTTTTAAGACACTGCATTGATGCCAAGGATATATAGTAAGTAGTAAGTATTTAGGTAAGTAGTTTATTTAGACACGTAACACCTAAGAGCTTACAATCACGTGATATACGGCAAACCTACCTTAAAACCTAAACGGTACCTAAGTTAAAGTCTTACAAAAAAGATTCAAAGATCCAAAATTCAACAATTGAACGTTCAGTAAAAGCTCACAAATAGTGATTACGAAGAATAACAAAGATACACAAATAGTAATAAAGATAAAAATAATGTAGTTACATATACAAGTGGACTTAAGTTTCCATTAGACCTTTGCCTTATTAGGACGATGCTAGGAAAAGGGTTATGCCCTGTAGGAAACTGTATGTCCCGAATGACTGTCTGTGATGGGGAGAGCTTAAGCCAATCAGAAATCAGGATTTAAGATAAAATATTCCAAGATTTTTACTTGTCAGCTATTTTGGTATTTAACGACAGAAAACCATCAATCGTGGATGTATTAGTGCCACCAATCTGTATCACAGCACAGGCTTTCGCATAACGAAGAATCTTCTCGCTCGATTCTCGCAATCTGGGTGCCGTTAAACAGTGCACGAAGCTAAAACGTCACTAAGTTAACGAAGGCTTCAATCTACAGCAGCAGCAAAAGCAGCAGTATACTAATGTCAAAACAAACAGCAACCATTGCTTCCCTTTGTGTTTCCACTCTTCAATCTCTCATCGTATTCGCTGCTAATTTTCTCACCATAGCTGTGTTTTGGATTCACCGAAACAAACTAAGACGAACTTACTTACTTCTTATCAATTTGGCCGTAGCCGATCTTCTCGTTGGATTCGCATACATGACACCACATTTGACGGTGTTAGCACCTCCTAGTTACATTAGAAAATCTAAACTTCATTTCACGACTTATGACTTTCTTGTAATCCAATTTCAAGTTACATTTTTAAGTACATCGGTGTTCGTTCTGGTTCTTATTTCTCTAGAACGTGCATTTGCTTTGATTTGGCCGCTTCTTCATTGAACAACAAGCGCGAAGACGTTCATCTACGGTGTCGGCGCCGCTTGGTTAGCAGGTGTTTCATTGGGTTCATTAACCTGGCTGGTTAGCTACGGAATATTTGAGATTTCTCACTATACCCTCACATTTTCAATCGTAATCATCTTATCACTAGCAACGATGTGCACATCATACCTAGCAATCCGAAAAAAACTTAAACGTAGTGACCCCACAATCGTTACAACACATCAGCGCAAAATGTTTGAGCAAAACACAAGGAAACTTTCCAAAACTTTGTTCCTTATGACAGGAGCATCTGCTGCCTTTTGGGTTCCAAGCCTTGTTTTATTTTCTTGTCTTAGTTTCGCTCCAGGAACGTTTCCTGAATTTGTGAAATATTTGTTAACCATGATTCATCTGTGCAATTCAGTCGTAAATCCATTGATTTACAGTCTGAGAATGCCAATGTTCAGACAAAGTCTTAGACGATTTAGACTTGTCAATTTGCGGTCCGTAACTTGCTACACAGACCAAAATTTTTAAAGAAAATGCTCATTTCGGAGCTCTAAATCTCTTTACCGCGCAAAAAAGGTTTAAATAAAGTTATAAGACGCCTGTCCACCTTTAGGACTTGGATGCTGATTTTGGCCTTCAACATTTTAAACTTTGTTTATTTGTGGACGAAGGCGATGAAGAAACTGATTCGTAAACTTATCGAAGAGGACTCTAGTCAGTGTTTGAAAATTTTATCTTAGCACACAGTTAAGAAGACGAAAATCGACTGGCAGAGATTCCAGATGTTTTGCCCAACAGAAAATGAGTAATTTCTTCGACAAATATAATAGCAAACATACCTGCACCCGATCATCTTGACAAGCTTCTTTGCCATTTGCAGTGTTTTTGTAAAGGCCAACGAAAGAAAGATAGAAGAGAGTTCGAGCCAGACACAATGTCCAGTTTTCAAAAGACTCCAGCGTCACAGTAACGAGTGAGTACTTACAGTGCTATTAGTTTTGACAGAATAAACGTTAAAATATGTCTGTAAATCCTGAGGACTGGGATGTTGACTTTGCCTTTCCAAATTTTAACCTAGCTTTGTTTTAATGAGAACGAAGCTGATGTAGAAACTGAATCGTAACCTTACCGAGGCAGAGAATTCTAGTCAGTGTTTGAAAATTTTAACGCAGATCACAATTGAAGACGAGAATGAACTGGCAGAAAGAGAGGTTTTCCCAAAAACAATTAACGAATTCTTCAACAACGACAGCAAACTCACCTTGAAAAGCTTCTTTGCCTTTTGCAGCGTTTTTTTTTTACAAGGACAAACGGAGGAAAGATGGAAACGACTTCAAGACAGACACAGTGTCCGGTTTCCAAAATACTTCAGCGTTACATTAAAGAGCTAAAGCTCACAATGCTCCTAGTTTTGACCTAATAAACTTTTTCAACATGGCGAATTTGTTTTTACTTTCTCGGAAAGCCTTTGTTATGTCCTATTATTTTCGTGCGCCAATAAAAACTGTCTTTTTTGACACCTGTCAAATGACTGTCAAATTGTGCGTCCCGCACTTATTTCCGTTCCCCAAAGCGGGAAGAAGCCATATAATAAACATCTTATTAGCCTCGTTTTTTCGGTCCGTACTGTAAATTACGGATCCTCGTTTTTTTCCATCGGTCCGTAATTTAGAGTATAGACCGAAAACTCGGCTAATAAGAGGCAATTACTACAGGTAGCCGTAGGCCCAGTCCGTATACGTTTTATCCCTTTAATGAGGGGATCGCTATTGGCTTCTAAAAACGCGGCTCAGCTAAAACCAGTTAACAACTCAGCAGATACTCTAGTTGTCTAGAGGGTCTGCAAAGCTCGATCTTTCCTCTGCATGTAAAACACCTCAAACTTATTTTTAATGTATTGTCAGGCTGATACGATTAGTAAGGCGATTTAAAGCGTCATTCTTCAGTGTCTTATTGTTCATATTTACTGCAAATGCTTTCACTGTTTTTTTTTCTCTTTTCTTTCTGGATTTATCGCCACATTGGTTTAGTTGGTTGGAATCGCTCTGGGTGCTCTGAAATTACTACCGATATACGGGATCTTCGACTTGAAATCTGACATTGTCACCTACTCTGTCCTCATTGCTCTGTGTTTACTCTTGATTTGCTTTTTGTATCTTTCGATCCGAAAACGCTCATGGGATAGAAATGCTGCTTTAGACACGGGAAACCATCAAAAAAACGTAGAAGAAAACACAAAACTCATTAAGACCTTTTTCATTGTAATAGGTGCAATTCTGTGACACTTTGGGCTCCAAGCATGGCATTGTGCAACTGGTCAGTCTCAAGTAGTGGCTTTAATTGTGAATTAGATTTTTTGTATGTTTAACCTAATCAATTCTCTTTTTAATCCAATAATAAAATATAGTTTAAGAATGCCACCATTTTGCAAGAACTTATAAATAACTTGAAGGTTCCATACTGGAGATCGAAAAATGTCGCAGCGACAAAGATTGAATTAGCGCTCATCACTTTCAAAAAGGGTTCATTGTGCACTGTTCAAAAAGGGGCCATTTATTTTTAAAGAAGTGTCTGAACACTTATGTCCTTTTGTCTTTGTAACCTGCAGTTGATAATACATTCATAATTTCATGAAAAAAGTTAATTATGCTCTTGCAGATTGACTTACTCAACAGTCCTACATTTCTTACTCTGTTATTTATAACGTTCGTGAAATTAAATAATGCTTTGAAAAAATTGTGTCACATTCGTTTACATGGACCTTAAATCGATCCAAAAACACAAATGAAAAACAGTATAAATGTAGTAGAGGTTCTGGAGGGAAAAACAATAGAAATGTGGTGGTGGTGGTGGTAGTGGTGGAGGGAAAATAAAAAACTTTGGTGGTAGTGAGAAGGTCGGTTAGTAGTGAAATGAAAACATGAAAACAGTAAAAATGAGGTGGTGGTGGTGGAGTGGCGGTAGTGGTGGCGAGAAGACAATACAAATGTGGTGGTGGTCGGGGGTGTTGGTAGTGGTAGTGGCGAAAAGAAAACAATAGAAATGTCGTGGCGGTAGTGGTGGGGGTGTTGGTGGTTGTGGTAGTAGTGGAAGTAAGAAATTTGGGGAAGAGCGAAATGACTGAATTGTTGAGAAAACAATATTTTTTTCTAAAATAACGAGAAAAGGTTATAGATGTTAGTAATGTACTTTTTCAGTAGTAACATGACGCCACCACGCAAATTCCCTATGGAATGTTAGAAATTACTTATGAATGACAAAATCACAGCTACTTCTCAACAAATATGTCACACAAGCATTAATTACATCGAACCTTACAAACAAGGGCAAAAAAACCCCCACTATACTACTAATGCACCGCTTCACAGCCAATGGCATCACGGCTTCACTTACAGACGTCCAATAACATCGCGACACTTGATACCCTCAACTGACGAGATAAAACTCGATCTCTTGGACCCTGAAGACAGCTACAGCACAGGTTGACGAAACATCAGCCACTTTCGACGACAGTCCTATTCGGGACTACGCTCACCCGGAAGAATACAGTATACACCGGCGAAGAAGAATTTAGTGGATTAAGAGCCAAAAATACAAGAGACGGTTTAGCCAAGCAAAAGCAAGCAGATTCTTATATGTGGGTTACAGTTAAATTATGATAAGCAATTAACGTAAGTGAGATTGTAAATTTAAGTACAACAAGAAGCTACATTACCAAACTGTTTATAAATTTGGTATTTGTACGGTAATGATAATACAATTAGGAATAAATACAGTATTTTAAAGGACCAAACCCAAGTTTGTTATTTACGGCTAATCAACAATTTATTATACTTCTTCATGAAAATTAAGACTAAATTGCCAATAAGTGTGACGATAAGTGTAAATTGCTGTTTGTTATTAAGATTAGTGTTGCGTAATATGGCAATGACATGTGAATATTTAAGTAGGCTATACATAAGGTTTCTTGATTTATTAAAGTGAGCATATTTCCCTCGTAGCGGTCTCCCACAAGTGTTTCATGGTGTCAGGAATCTTGTACCGAACCTACGTGTTTTACCTTTTTTTCTCGCGATTCTGGGTGGCGAAGGCACGAAGGGGCCGTTGCATCGCAGAATTCGGCGGGAGATACTGTGAGAGGTGCTTTTGTTTCCTTTACCGCCACCTCCACCGCTTGATATTCATGATTTGAACGCAGCAGGAAACTGGAAAGAGTCTGAGCAAGCTTGGAAGAATTACTCGATTGCCATGAATTTGCACCAGAAACCCGAAGCCGTACACACTGCTAGCAGCATTGCTTGCCCTAATCGGACTGAGGCGCGAAAAGTTTTCGCTACGTTTACGAATTGGACGAGTGATACCGACCAAAATAAGATCCAGCCAGTGCTATAAAGGTTTGCAGCGTACTATCAGCCACTTAAAAACGTGCCTTTTGAAAGATACAACTTTTATTCTAGAATGCAATAATCGGGAGAGTCTTAATATCATTATCGGACAGCTCTTCGGCAGTTAGCAGAAAGGTGCGAATTTGAATCGATTACCCCGAATCAGATTTTACGCGACAAGCTCTTGCTTTTGAAATTCGAGATTCAAAGGTTCGTGAGAAGCGTCTTAAAAAGAATTTGTCGTTAGAGAAAACGGATGAGATTTGTCGCTTTCATGAGAACATGGTACTGCAGATGAAAGGATGTCTGTGATGTCGGTTTAAGCGTTGCAGATGCGAAAAACTAGGGGCTAAAGGAGGGAGACGTAGGCGCGGTCGTGGCTCGAGAAATGCTGGCGCGCGGGAAAATAGCTGTGAATTTTGCGGACGTGAGCATGATTTAGCGAAGTGTGAGAATTGTCCGGGTTATGGAAAGAGCTACAATAAGTGTGGCAAGAAAAATTATTTCGCAAATATGTGTTTTGGACACGTGCCTAAGCCCAGGTATCGCTCGCGTCTTGTTAATTGTTTCAAGTATGAGCTGCCGGATGAAGTTTTTGGTGTGGCCGAAATTTCGGCAGTAACCTTATATGATTCTCAACTGGTAACGCTGAAGTTGGAATTTGGAAATTATTGACCAGCTGACCAGCTGTTGTTTAAGAGGTTTCGTCGTGTCTTTGCTGATGGCGTAGGTGTTCTTGCAGGCGAATATCACATGGTGCTGGATGAGTCGGTTAGGCCAGTTCAACAACCTCCTCGCAGAGTTTCATTCGCCATCCGCGAACGTCTTAGAGAGACACTGGAATATTTTGAGAAGCGTGAAATTATTGCTCGAGTGACAACGCCCACCCCTTAGATCAGCTCGATGGTTGTTGTACGAAAGAAGAATGGCAAATTACGCATATGTTTGGATTCGATGGATCTAAATCGTGCTTTGCATCGGGAAAACTATCATTTGCCTACGATTGAAGAAGTACCTTCCCGTCTTCACGGAACAAAAGTTTCACGTCCCTTGATGTTTCCAATGGCTTCTGGCATGTTGTCCAGGATGAAGAGTGTTCGTTCTGTACTAAGTTTAATACGCCATTTGGAAGATACTGTTAAAAAAGGATGCCGTTCGGGATCAGACCTGCACCTGAAGTGTTTCGGAGTAAAATGAATGAGTTGGTTGAAGGGTCGAGGGGTCTTGAGGTCATAGCGAATGATTTTGTTGTTTTGGGTACGGTGAATCGTCGCATTCTGCAATTAAAGACCATGACGGGAATCTTCTTCCGTTTCTCGAGAAATGTGATGAGCGCGGAGTTCATTTGAACAAGAACAAGTTGCAGCTTAGAATGAAAGAAGTCTCTGAGAGAAAGTCAGACGTTCCCCTGTGTCTTCGACGCTATTTTCACCTGCGTGATGACTTGGTTGTTCAAGGTGATTTAATTTTCAAGGGCCGGCGTTTCGTTGTTTCGTCCAGTATTCGCAAGGAACTTATGTCAGTGGTTCATGCGACCCATATTGGTATCGAAGGCTATTCAGGAGGGCCCGAGAATGTCTTTTTTTGGCCTAGAATGTCGTCTGATGTCAAAGACTATGTTTCCAAATGTGACGTGTGTTTGGCTCATCGTACCTCCCTTACTAAGGAACCGCTCCTTCAATACGAAGTGATCGCAAGACCATGTGCCAAGCTAACCGCTGACTTGTGTGAACTGCATGGGCGGACCCTGTTGGTTGTTACTGGTTATTTTAGCAACTACATCGAAGTGGCGCGTCTCTCCGCTACCTCAACTCAAGCTGTTGTTCGCCAGTTGAAGACCACGTTTGCGCGTCTTGGTATTTCTGAGATCCTAGTGACGGATAATGAGCCATAGTTTTCGTCTAACGAGTTTCAAGTATTTACTAGGGGATGGTCTTTCAATTATGTCACTACATCGCCTCGCTACCCTCAGTCAAATGGAAAAGCCGAAAACGCTGTGCGGACAGTGAAGAGTCTGTTTGAGAAATGCAAAGAAACCTGTATGTCAGAATTTGAAGCTCTTCTTGAATGGCGAAATACGCCTCCTGAGGGAATTTTTGAAACCAGCCTGGCACAGCGCCTGATGGGACGTCGATGCCGTACGCTACTTCCGATGTCAGAGTCTCTTTTACAACCAGGTTACTCATTGCGTGGTGATCTGCGTGCGTTGGCCGAAAGGAAAAATGGCCCTATATTATAGCATGGAGATTTCTTATGATTTATTCTGGTTTGTTTGAGGTCCTCAAAAAGAAATTTTTTTTGTCTTACAAACTCTCCTTTCAAATATCATCACATTTTATTGGGTAAGATTCAATATAATTACTAAAACGTTTAATTAATTGAATTTTCGTCAAGTGAAGATATGAGGCGATTGACTTCGTTCCATTTAAAAGATAAACAAAAAACTGCAATTTGCTTACCATACTCAAAAGAAATTTACTTACAAACCAGGTGTTTGCTTGGACCTTTATTTTTTAAGTAAGGGCAACTTGATAGGTAACATGAAATTAATTGAAAAAATAATGAGCACTCCAATCGAAAGCCTTCAATTTCATTACCTACCCTGGATATCATGCACTAACTTCAAATGTTTTGAATCCATCAATCACTGTATACATGTTATACAATAAGTGTAAGCCATCAAGGGAACTCTGAGTTCACCGATTTCAAATTATTCTCAAGGCTTGTTTTCAAAAGTGATATGTAATTGAATCTTAAACTAAAATTGCTATTCGTTTCTTTTTTTTTTTTTCTCAGTGGGCTATACGGCTAAACGTTTGCGGTGCGGTTCTTATTCCGCGGGTGTTTACTATACTTATAAAATGACTCCTGGGTTCAAATCGTTCACTGTGCTACCAAAATATGCTACCAAAAACAATGTACCCCGCTTTTTTGGACCATTAGCTTAAAATAAGGGCAACTTGACAGGGAACATGAAATAGATTGAAAAAATAATGACTACTCCAGTCGAAAGTCGCAATTTCATTATCTACCCTGGATCTCACTCAACAGTTATAAGTGATTCAAACGTTTTGAATCCATGCACCAATCAATACATGTTATACGAATAAGTGTTAGCCATCAAGGGAACCCTGAGTTCACCGATTTCAAATTATTCTCAAGGTTTGTTTTTAAATGTGATATGTAAATGAATCTTAAACTAAAATTGCTGTTCCTTTTTCTTATATATATCTCAGTGGTTTATCTAAACGTTGCGGTACCTTAGTAAAAATAAATATTACAATTCCCTCTATTGTTCGATTCAAAACTCAGTGTCAGGCAAATAAACATCATTTAATCTTGTCTTTCGAAAGATGAATTAATGTAAGGTATTTTCCTATCCTGGTGATGGGTATGTTTGTTTTCAAATAGATCGACATTAATAGAGGGCGGATATTAAAAAAATCCATTGCAAAACCCGATTAAAAATTAATAACTACTTTCTTACTTCTCAACTATTAGCGCCATCGGAGCTGAAGTAGAAACGGAATCTAAGTTTCTCTCAGTCTGCCGGTAAAGAATCAAGTCTGACATTCAGTTCATTTTAAGGCATTCATTACTCTCAGTTATGTCTGATACAACTGACTTGGTGTTTTTGTGCATTCTCATTGTTTTGACTATCGTCATTCTCATTGCCAACATGTTTACTATATTTGCTTTCTGGATTCATCGCAAAAACCTAAAACGAGCATTTTTACTTGTTATTAACTTGGCCTTTGCCGATCTTTTTGTTGGATTCACTGGAATTATGACCGTGATTAGGCATTTGCTTTTCAGCCACAAACTGCCTTCGACTCAGAACGTTCAGTAAAAGCTCACAAATTGTCATTACGAAGAATAAAAAAGATTCATAAATAGTAATAAAGATTAAAATAATGTAATTCAATATACAAGTCGACTTAAGTTTCCATTAGACCTTTGACATATTAGGACGATGCTCATAAAAGGGTTATGCCCTGTAAGAAAACGTATGTCCTGGATGACTGTCTGTGATGGCGAGAGCTTCAGCCAATCAGAAATCAGGATTTAAGATAAAATATTCCAAGATTTTTACTTGTCAGTTATTTTGGTATTTAACGACAGAAAACCATCAATCGTGGATGTATTAGTGCCACCAATCTGTATCACAGCACAGGCTTTCGCATAACGAAGAATCTTGTCGCTCGATTCTCGCAATCTGGGTGCGGTTAAACAGTGCACGGAGCTAAAACGACACTAAGTTAACGAAGGCTTCAATCTACAGCAGCAGCAAAAGCAGCAGTATACTAATGTCAGAACAAACAGCAACCATTGCTTCCCTTTGTGTTTCCACTCTTCAATCTCTCATCGTATTCGCTGCTAATTTTCTCACCATAGCTGTGTTTTGGATTCACCGAAACAAACTAAGACGAACTTACTTACTTCTTATCAATTTGGCCGTAGCCGATCTTCTCGTTGGATTCGCATACATGACACCATATTTGACGGTGTTAGCACTTCCTAGTTACATTAGAAAATCTAAACTTAATGGCAAGACTTATGACTATCTTGTAATCCAATTTCAAGTTACATTTTTAAGTACATCGATGTTCTTTCTGGTTCTTATTTCTCTAGAACGTGCATTTGCTTTGATTTGGCCGCTTCTCCATCGAACAACAAGCACGAAGACGTTCATCTACGGTGTCGTCACTGCATGGTTAGCAGGTGTTTCTTTGGGCTCACTAACCTGGCTGGTTAGCTACGGAATATTTGAGATTTCTCACTATACCCTCACATTTTCAATCGTAATCGTCTTATCACTAGCAACGATGTGCACATCATACCTAGCAATCCGAAAAAAACTTAATCGCAGTGACCCTACAATCGAAACAGGACATCAGCGACAAATCGTTGAGCAAAACACAAGAAAACTTTCCAAAACTTTGTTCCTTATGACAGGAGCATCTGCTGCCTTTTGGGTTCCAAGCCTAGTTTTATTTTCTTGTCTTTATTTCTCCCCAGGAATGTTTCCTGAATTTATGAAATATGTTTTAACTATAATTCATATGTGCAATTCCGTCGCAAATCCACTGATTTACAGCCTAAGAATGCCTATGTTCAGACAGAGTCTCAGACGATTTAGACTTGTAAAAATTCGAAAGCAGCGGAAAAAATACGTAGTAAATTGAGGATATTATTATGGAGCCTAAGATAACACCACAAACAAAGATTTGAACGTCTAATGT